>CM019721.1:47764768-47778987 GCA_009760885.1 Achatina immaculata | reverse complement strand
GAAAACAAATGCCCAAGGAAAATACTTGATGTAAAGTGGAACGAATTGAAGAACAATGAGGAGATACGGCATATGAATGAACAATAACCTGTCTCATGGGTGATTGAAAAAAGGAGATGGATATATGTTGGATATATGTCGGTCATGTAATGAGAAGAAACAGTCAGAGAATCTCAAAACAAACTATCAAGTGGAACACAACAAGCTAAAGAGGTTGACCACGTGAAACTTTCTAAAGAGGACATTGTTAAGTGAGACCAAATTAGTAGGCATAAAATCCCTTGATGAGGTTGAAAAGCTCCTCGAAAACGGGAAAACGTGACGAACTACCATGCTATTCCTATGCGTGTTTAACGGGAGGAAAGTTGTAAGATGTAAGAATAGAACTTTAGCAGTTTTATTCCACGACAGAGACAAGGGAAATAATACTGTTTTATCAAATTTGAGACAAGGGAAATAATACAGTTTTATCAAAGTTGAGACAAGGGAAATAATACACATTTTTTTTAATTTCACCATTGGTACAAGAGAAATTATGCACAGTTTAATCCCAAGTTAGGGATAAGAGAAATTATGCAAAATTTAATCCCAAGTTTGAGACAAAAGAAATTTTGCAGAATTTTATCCCAAATTTGGAATAAGATAAATTATGGACAGTTTTATTCCAAGTTTGGGACAAGATAAATTATACACAACTTTATTTCAAGTTTGGGACAAGAGAAATTATAAACAATTTTTATTTCGCTTTTGAGATAAAGAGAAAAAAAAATGTAATACCAAGAAATAAATAAAAAAAAAGAGATCGCTTCTCGGCCTTTTGGCTAAGATCAAAGTGTAGTTCTGCTTTTTACTGCTACTGCTAACTTTTGCTGCTACCGCTACTGCTACTGCTAAAATGTCTGGACGAGGTAAGGGCGGGAAGGGACTCTGATCCGCCTTTGTGTGATATTCCTGGATTTTGTGTACTTGGAGTTTCTTTCTTTCTGTTATGGATACTCCAACCTTCTTCTACAACCCGGAGACGGATATGGAGGGTGGCCAAGAAGAACTCCCAGGGACTCTGGTATGCACAGTGAGTGGGCAGAATGCCTCACGTGTGTCATATGCATTCATGCATAGCATTCTGGCTGGACCTGTGGGTCTGGGGCTCAATGGAGTGGCAACTCTCGGCCGTTATGAGGACCGCACCAAGTGGTATGTCACTTTACGTCAAGCCACCCACATTACTCACTATGCCTCGCTGCATGGGAAGACCTTGCACCTGGAACAGTCCAAACTAACGATTCACTTTGAACATTTGGACAAGGAACGGGTTAAAGGAACCCTGCATTGGATGCCCATAGCAGTGAAGGCGGAAATGGTCAAGCGCCTTGTCACATTTCTGACCGGTGACGAGGAGGCCGAGGTATCCCGTGTTGAGAAGGCCAACGACAAGTGGGCGTTTCGGTGCAGGCCGAAACAAGATGTCCCACATTACACGTCCTTATCTCAATCCGGAAGTGTAAAAGGGCACAGGATTGCAATCACCCTGCAGGGCAGGAATGCACCATGCCCGATTTGTAGCAGCGATGCTCATCGGGCAAACCAATGCCCCAGGAAGGCAAGGCCGGCCCACAGAGAGAACGTGCAACAGCAGGTCTCTGCAGCCAAGAGAGTCGAGGAGCGGTCCGCCACAACTGCCGCGGACATTCAGAACCAGACCACCGGCAACCAGGAGCCAGCACCAGAGCCCATTGATGATGATGGGTTTAAGCTGGTGGAAAACAGGAAAAAGAGGCGCCACCTGATGTCCGCCGCTGTGTCGCCGACCTCCAGCGAATCTCCTTGCACCCCAAGAAAACGGGTGCCCACTGGCAGAACTGCAGAGGCCAGGAGTCAGCCTCTGCCAACAGCAGAAACGCAAACGGTCCCTCTTCCAGAGAGGGTCATGGACACACCAATTCCAGCAGAGGAAGCAGTTAATGTCCCCCCTGCAGAGGAGGACATGGACTCGCCGCTAGCCGAGGAACCTCTATCTTGGGCCCAGCTGACGGGAGAACAATCTGACGATGATGATCCTCCGTTAACGATTGATGAGGAGGTATGAGGGAAATATAACTGTGTTGACCAGGCGGATTATTGTGTTGCATTTTCTAGAACTAGAATGTTTGGTTCCACGGTACCAAGACAAACGAGCGGATGATCGTGCCCACGGGACTTTGTATAGGACGGTTTTTTGTATTTTTCATTTCTCAATATTGGAATATTTCATTTATTTGTGTCGTGCTTTTCTCAACCATTGGATGTACAGGAGCAAGGTAACAACTTACTTCTTTTTTGGTTTTTTTTTCTTTCTGTTAGTATATTTTTTTATGTCCTCATAGTCCTTTCTAATTTACATTTTTCATTTGTGTTTTTCTGTTTTCAATATGGCTGATAAACTTTCTATTTTAAGTGTTAACATTAGGGGACTGAGAAGTAAACTCAGTCAAGTAGTGCACCTAGTACACAAATACAAGCCAGACTTCATCTTTATCCAAGAAACACACATCACCACGGAAATACGTGCCAACAACATCACACAACTCTTAGGACTCAGACATTCTTGTTTCAGCTTAGGGAATAGACACACAGGAGCAGCAATACTACAAGTATCAGAAGACTGGCAAATTGTAGGACACAACAGAGACAGCGAAGGTAGAGTAGCAATAGTGGAAATAAAACACACAAGTTCAAACCACAACAAATACACATTAGTCAATGTATATGCACCAGCTGTGAGAGACCAGCAAATTAACTTCTATGACAAGCTCTCACAGATGCTAACATCATTCCACAGGGGGCAAAACATTATCATAGCAGGGGACTTTAATTGTGTCATGCACGATCTTGATCTGTCGAGAGGAACAATTAACGTACGCCGTGAACTCGAACAAATAGACATACTACACAACATCATAGACGAACACGGGCTCGTAGACACATACAGAAAGATGAACCCACATGGTAAGGAAACTACACACACTGACACAATTAACATAAACATGGGACGATCAGCCCGAATAGACAGAATATATGTCCCAGAAGGTCTTCTAATAAATGACATCAAACACATAGACACAACCTTAAATTACACAGATCATAAAGCGGTCATGGTCACATTAAACGCAACCTTGGCACAACTCAAAAACAAACGCTCCCCACACTGGAAGTTTAATAACAGTTTGCTGGATAATGGAGATTATGTAGATAACATAACGGAACTATTACACGCGTACACTCAAGACTTACCTGAATCCAACCTCATAGAATACTGGGATGTATTAAAGAACACTATCAGAGAGAGAACACAGGTCTTGGCGACAAAAATACACAGATACAGACGACAGCAACAACAAATGTTGGAAAATGCTATTAAACTAACCAAGCAGGTAGATCCCAATAGTCCTCACATACATGCGCTAGAGGAAGAAGTAGAAAAATACCATCAACACAGCTACCAGGGTGCTTTCATCAGAACAAAACTTGCCTCTGCCGTACAAGAAATACCAAGTAAAAAATATCTAGGTACAGAACAAAATGTGCAAAGAAGCAGGCAAATACGCAAAATAATAGACATAAATGGACAGGAACAGACAGGCACTACCGGAATAAGCCAAACCTTTCAAGATTTTTATATACATTTATACTCTGAGGACAAAGGTCAATCAGAAGACATACAAAACAAATTCTTGAACTACGCCAAACAGATTTCTGAAGAAGACAAACAAACATTAGACATCCCACTCACGCTAGGAAACCTACAAAATGCGCTTGACACATTCCAAAAGAACAAATCTCCAGGACCGGATGGCCTCACTGCCGAGTTTTATCAGAAATTCTTCCACATTTTAGGACCTGTCCTACACAAGGTGTTTATTGAAGCCTTCGACAGAAAAGAATTACCCAACAGTCTCAATCAGTCATACATAACACTCATTAAGAAAAGCAACGCAGACACAACTCAAGTTAAAAATTACAGACCTATCTCGTTACTCAACGTAGACTACAAAATTCTAGCAAAGTCCCTAACTATGAAACTCAAACCCGTCATGCACACACTTATACATGAGGACCAGCAATGCAGTGTCACCGACAGAAGCATAAATACGCATCTACATTTCCTAAGAGATGTTATCCAATACTCTCACGATAAGAATAGCCAGTCAGCAATCTTATCGCTGGACCAGGAGAAGGCTTTCGACAGAGTTTCCCATTCTTTCCTCCAGAAAACCTTGTCCAAATGTAATCTTGGGAACTACATCAGAGACTGGATACAAATTCTATACAACAAACCAGAAAGCAGACTTTTAATAAACCATACCCTCAGTGAACCAATACGGTTAACCAGATCTGTACGTCAGGGCTGCCCACTCTCACCCCTGTTGTATGTGTTAACTCTAGAGCCACTCCTGGAGAGAATCAGGCAAGAGACAATAGTCAAAGGAATCTTTATTCCTGGAATGGGAGAGAGGAAGTCGTTGGCCTATGCTGACGACACAATCTTCTTTCCCTCCAATATATCCTCTATCAGGTTTATTCTAGACATATTCGCAGAGTTCGGACAGGGCAGCGGGGCTAAAATAAACATTCAAAAATCACATATAATGGGTTTAGGTAAATGGA
Source organism: Achatina immaculata (assembly GCA_009760885.1). NCBI lineage: Eukaryota > Metazoa > Mollusca > Gastropoda > Stylommatophora > Achatinidae > Lissachatina > Lissachatina immaculata. The sequence continues at coordinate 47,774,343 of CM019721.1, read as the reverse complement.
CCAACAAAACAGACTTCCCTTTCACATTAATACAAGTCAACAACATTAAAATATACGGGATTTTATTTACAGCTACGCCTTCAAATAACATCAAAGCAAGATGGCGAAATATAATTGAAAAAATTAAAAACAGACTGGAAATTTACAAATACAGAACCACCACCATATTCGGCAGAAGTGTCGCAGTCAACACTTGCATCATACCACAGCTTATATATACCGCAAACATATTCCCCCTGCCTAAACAGTCACTTAAGGAAATAAATTCAATGATTAGAGACTTTATTTTCCGACGCACAGTACGCAGCATCCAACAGAAAACCTTGATGCAAGACAAAAATAGAGGGGGCATCTCCCTACAAGACATAGCAACAAAGATCCAGGCACTCAGGATTAAATATATAGGACAAATCATCCAACAGCCACACAAACATACTCTAGCTCACTACTACGTTGGGCTGAGGCTTCTTAAACTGTGTAAATTAAACAATATACACCCCCATCACTTTGGCACTATACCGCTCTTCTACAGACAATGCATACAAAGTGTAACTGGGAATGAACGTTTAATACGCATGAAAACATCATGCATATACACATATCTGGTCAGGAAACAGGAGCCACCATTACAGTGCAGAATAAAGAGAGGATACAAATACTTCATCACCGACTACACACAATCATTTCAAAACCTACACAAGAAAGGAATCACGCCAAGTGCACGAGAGATAACATACAGACTATTGTTCAACATGACACCGACCACACAAGGGATCGCCCACAGATTCCACAGACTGATCAGATGTAAACTATGTAGAATGAACACACAAGAAACGGAAGAACACATTTTCTTTCAGTGCAGAACCGTTTCTTTAGCCTTAGAATTTTTGACTCAAGAGATAGCAACAAGAACAGCAGAGAAAGTAGACATATACAGAGCAATAATGTTAAACACCATTCCTCGAACAGAAACAAACAGCCATACGCAGTGTATCATCCTCCTAGCTGAGTTTAGGTATGTTGTTTGGTCATGTAGGAATAGGGCCACATTTGAAAATAGAATTTTTACAAAAGAACTTCTCCTGTACATTTTCAAACAAAAATTGTTACAGCTTTCAACCAGTTTCTAGTGTTTTTTTTTTTTTTTTCCCAACCCCCCCCCCCCCCACAACCCCACTTTTGTGTTTAAATGTTAACTTCAGATGTACATACCATACGATTACCACATGTTTTCGTTCAAGCCCGCCTTTTCAATATTTCAGTCCACGGGCAGGCATTCCTAACTCATGTTCTTTAACAGTGCCTTTGTTAACCCGACCATAACCCTCCACTGCGGTGACCCCAATACGAGTGACTCGAGCGCATATTTATTTCTGTGTACACCCCGTGGGTGAAAGAGAAGGCTTTAGCCGAATACAAGCACTGTCCATCACTAGAGAGAAAGTTAACGAAGAGAGTGAGAGAGAGTGAGAAAGGGTCCTGATAGTAGGTGAGAGGATGTGTGTGTGTGGTTATACTATTACTATACACCTTTGTTGTAACGTTTTATGTACAAAGCATTCGCGTTATCATACTCCATGCTGTCACATCACGATTTGTAAAGCCCACCATCTCATTATTTCATTCCACGGGCAATCATCCTCAACTCACGTCACATGTACATGCTTCGTTATTGTTTATTTGAAAGTTTTTTTTTGTTTTTTTTTTGGAAAGATTTGGAAAAAAAAGGAAAAAAAAAAAACAAAACAAAAAACAAAAAAAAAGAACGGAAAAAAAAAAAATTTAAATAAAAAAAAAATAAAAGGAAAAAAAAAATATATATAAAACAAAAAATAAAAACACAAAAAAATATAAAACACAAAAAAGAAGAAAAATAAAAATGACCTGGCTCGGTTGAAAAAAAAAAAAAAAAAAAAGGGCGGGAAGGGACTCTGATCCGCCTTTGTGTGATATTCCTGGATTTTGTGTACTTGGAGTTTCTTTCTTTCTGTTATGGATACTCCAACCTTCTTCTACAACCCGGAGACGGATATGGAGGGTGGCCAAGAAGAACTCCCAGGGACTCTGGTATGCACAGTCAGTGGGCAGAATGCCTCACGTGTTTCATATGCATTCATGCATAGCATTCTGGCTGGACCTGTGGGTCTGGGGCTCAATGGAGTGGCAACTCTCGGCCGTTATGAGGACCGCACCAAGTGGTATGTCACTCTACGTCAAGCCACCCACATTACTCACTATGCCTCGCTGCATGGGAAGACCTTGCACCTGGAACAGTCCAAACTAACGATTCACTTTGAACATTTGGACAAGGAACGGGTTAAAGGAACCCTGCATTGGATGCCCATAGCAGTGAAGGCGGAAATGGTCAAGCGCCTTGTCACATTTCTGACCGGTGACGAGGAGGCCGAGGTATCCCGTGTTGAGAAGGCCAACGACAAGTGGGCGTTTCGGTGCAGGCCGAAACAAGATGTCCCACATTACACGTCCTTATCTCAATCCGGAAGTGTAAAAGGGCACAGGATTGCAATCACCCTGCAGGGCAGGAATGCACCATGCCCGATTTGTAGCAGCGATGCTCATCGGGCAAACCAATGCCCCAGGAAGGCAAGGCCGGCCCACAGAGAGAACGTGCAACAGCAAGTCTCTGCAGCCAAGAGAGTCGAGGAGCGGTCCGCCACGACTGCCGCGGACTTTCAGAACCAGACCACCGGCAACCAGGAGCCAGCACCAGAGCCCATTGATGATGATGGGTTTAAGCTGGTGGAAAACAGGAAAAAGAGGCGCCACCTGATGTCCGCCGCTGTGTCGCCGACCTCCAGCGAATCTCCTTGCACCCCAAGAAAACGGGTGCCCACTGGCAGAACTGCAGAGGCCAGGGGTCAGCCTCTGCCAACAGCAGAAACGCAAACGGTCCCTCTTCCAGAGAGGGTCATGGACACACCAATTCCAGCAGAGGAAGCAGTTAATGTCCCCCCTGCAGAGGAGGACATGGACTCGCCGCTAGCCGAGGAACCTCTATCTTGGGCCCAGCTGACGGGAGAACAGTCTGACGATGATGATCCTCCGTTAACGATTGATGAGGAGGTATGAGGGAAATATAACTGTGTTGACCAGGCGGATTATTGTGTTGCATTTTCTAGAACTAGAATGTTTGGTTCCACGGTACCAAGACAAACGAGCGGATGATCGTGCCCACGGGACTTTGTATAGGACGGATTTTTGTATTTTTCATTTCTCAATATTGGAATATTTCATTTATTTGTGTCGTGCTTTTCTCAACCATTGGATGTACAGGAGCAAGGTAACAACTTACTTCTTTTTTTTTTTTTTCTTTCTGTTAGTATATTTTTTTTATGTCCTCATAGTCCTTTCTAATTTACATTTTTCATTTGTGTTTTTCTGTTTTCAATATGGCTGATAAACTTTCTATTTTAAGTGTTAACATTAGGGGACTGAGAAGTAAACTCAGTCAAGTAGTGCACCTAGTACACAAATACAAGCCAGACTTCATCTTTATCCAAGAAACACACATCACCACGGAAATACGTGCCAACAACATCACACAACTCTTAGGACTCAGACATTCTTGTTTCAGCTTAGGGAATAGACACACAGGAGCAGCAATACTACAAGTATCAGAAGACTGGCAAATTGTAGGACACAACAGAGACAGCGAAGGTAGAGTAGCAATAGTGGAAATAAAACACACAAGTTCAAACCACAACAAATACACATTAGTCAATGTATATGCACCAGCTGTGAGAGACCAGCAAATTAACTTCTATGACAAGCTCTCACAGATGCTAACATCATTCCACAGGGGGCAAAACATTATCATAGCAGGAGACTTTAATTGTGTCATGCACGATCTTGATCTGTCGAGAGGAACAATTAACGTACGCCGTGAACTCGAACAAATAGACATACTACACAACATCATAGACGAACACGGGCTCGTAGACACATACAGAAAGGTGAACCCACATGGTAAGGAAACTACACACACTGACACAATTAACATAAACATGGGACGATCAGCCCGAATAGACAGAATATATGTCCCAGAAGGTCTTCTAATAAATGACATCAAACACATAGACACAACCTTAAATTACACAGATCATAAAGCGGTCATGGTCACATTAAACGCAACCTTGGCACAACTCAAAAACAAACGCTCCCCACACTGGAAGTTTAATAACAGTTTGCTGGATAATGGAGATTATGTAGATAACATAACGGAACTATTACACGCGTACACTCAAGACTTACCTGAATCCAACCTCATAGAATACTGGGATGTATTAAAGAACACTATCAGAGAGAGAACACAGGTCTTGGCGACAAAAATACACAGATACAGACGACAGCAACAACAAATGTTGGAAAATGCTATTAAACTAACCAAGCAGGTAGATCCCAATAGTCCTCACATACATGCGCTAGAGGAAGAAGTAGAAAAATACCATCAACACAGTTACCAGGGTGCTTTCATCAGAACAAAACTTGCCTCTGCCGTACAAGAAATACCAAGTAAAAAATATCTAGGTACAGAACAAAATGTGCAAAGAAGCAGGCAAATACGCAAAATAATAGACATAAATGGACAGGAACAGACAGGCACTACCGGAATAAGCCAAACCTTTCAAGATTTTTATATACATTTATACTCTGAGGACAAAGGTCAATCAGAAGACATACAAAACAAATTCTTGAACTACGCCAAACAGATTTCTGAAGAAGACAAACAAACATTAGACATCCCACTCACGCTAGGAAACCTACAAAATGCGCTTGACACATTCCAAAAGAACAAATCTCCAGGACCGGATGGCCTCACTGCCGAGTTTTATCAGAAATTCTTCCACATTTTAGGACCTGTCCTACACAAGGTGTTTATTGAAGCCTTCGACAGAAAAGAATTACCCAACAGTCTCAATCAGTCATACATAACACTCATTAAGAAAAGCAACGCAGACACAACTCAAGTTAAAAATTACAGACCTATCTCGTTACTCAACGTAGACTACAAAATTCTAGCAAAGTCCCTAACTATGAAACTCAAACCCGTCATGCACACACTTATACATGAGGACCAGCAATGCAGTGTCACCGACAGAAGCATAAATACGCATCTACATTTCCTAAGAGATGTTATCCAATACTCTCACGATAAGAATAGCCAGTCAGCAATCTTATCGCTGGACCAGGAGAAGGCTTTCGACAGAGTTTCCCATTCTTTCCTCCAGAAAACCTTGTCCAAATGTAATCTTGGGAACTACATCAGAGACTGGATACAAATTCTATACAACAAACCAGAAAGCAGACTTTTAATAAACCATACCCTCAGTGAACCAATACGGTTAACCAGATCTGTACGTCAGGGCTGCCCACTCTCACCCCTGTTGTATGTGTTAACTCTAGAGCCACTCCTGGAGAGAATCAGGCAAGAGACAATAGTCAAAGGAATCTTTATTCCTGGAATGGGAGAGAGGAAGTCGTTGGCCTATGCTGACGACACAATCTTCTTTCCCTCCAATATATCCTCTATCAGGTTTATTCTAGACATATTTGCAGAGTTCGGACAGGGCAGCGGGGCTAAAATAAACATTCAAAAATCACATATAATGGGTTTAGGTAAATGGACCAACAAAACAGACTTCCCTTTCACATTAATACAAGTCAACAACATTAAAATATACGGAATATTATTTACAGCTACGCCTTCAAATAACATCAAAGCAAGATGGCGAAATATAATTGAAAAAATTAAAAACAGACTGGAAATTTACAAATACAGAACCACCACCATATTCGGCAGAAGTGTCGCAGTCAACACTTGCATCATACCACAGCTTATATATACCGCAAACATATTCCCCCTGCCTAAACAGTCACTTAAGGAAATAAATTCAATGATTAGAGACTTTATTTTCCGACGCACAGTACGCAGCATCCAACAGAAAACCTTGATGCAAGACAAAAATAGAGGGGGCATCTCCCTACAAGACATAGCAACAAAGATCCAGGCACTCAGGATCAAATATATAGGACAAATCATCCAACAGCCACACAAACATACTCTAGCCCACTACTACGTTGGGCTGAGGCTTCTTAAACTGTGTAAATTAAACAATATACACCCCCATCACTTTGGCACTATACCGCTCTTCTACAGACAATGCATACAAAGTGTAACTGGGAATGAACGTTTAATACGCATGAAAACATCATGCATATACAAACATCTGGTCAGGAAACAGGAGCCACCATTACAGTGCAGAATAAAGAGAGGATACAAATACTTCATCACCGACTACACACAATCATTTCAAAACCTACACAAGAAAGGAATCACGCCAAGTGCACGAGAGATAACATACAGACTATTGTTCAACATGACACCGACCACACAAGGGATCGCCCACAGATTCCACAGACTGATCAGATGTAAACTATGTAGACTGAACACACAAGAAACGGAAGAACACATTTTCTTTCAGTGCAGAACCGTTTCTTTAGCCTTAGAATTTTTGACTCAGGAGATAGCAACAAGAACAACAGAGAAAGTAGACATATACAGAGCAATAATGTTAAACACCATTCCTCGAACAGAAACAAACAGCCATACGCAGTGTATCATCCTCCTTGCTGAGTTTAGGTATGTTGTTTGGTCATGTAGGAATAGGGCCACATTTGAAAATAGAATTTTTACAAAAGAAATTCTCCTGTACATTTTCAAACAAAAATTGTTACAGCTTTCAACCAGTTTCTAGTTTGTTTTTTTTTTGGCAACCCCCCCCCCCCCCCCACAACCCACCCCCCCCCCTTTTGTGTTTAAATGTTAACTTCAGATGTACATACCATGCGATTACCACATGTTTTCGTTCAAGCCCGCCTTTTCAATATTTCAGTCCACGGGCAGGCATTCCTAACTCATGTTCTTCAACAGTGCCTTTGTTTACCCGACCATAACCCTCCACTGCGGTGACCCGAATACGAGTGACTCGAGCGCATTTTTATTTCTGTGTACACCCCGTGAGTGAAAGAGAAGGCCTTAGCCGAATACAATCACTGTCCATCACTAGAGAGAAAGTTAACGAAGAGAGTGAGAGAGAGGGAGAAAGGGTCCTGATAGTAGGTGAGAGGAAGTGTGTATGTGTGTGTGTGTGGTTATACTATTACTATACACCTTTGTTGTAACGTTTTATGTACAAAGTATTCGCGTTATCATACTCCATGTTGTCACCTCATGGTTTGTAAAGCCCACCATCTCATTATTTCATTCCACGGGCAATCATCCTCAACTCACGTCACAAGTATATGCTTCGTTATTGTTTATTTGAAAGTTTTTGAAAGATTTGGAAAAAAAAGGAGAAAGAAAAAAAAACCCAAAAAAACCCCAAAAAAAAAAACAAAAAATAAACCAAACAAAAAAAAAGAGAAAAAAATAAATAAATAAAATAAAACAAAACAAAATAAAACCAAAAAAAAAAATATAAAACAAAAAAAGAAGAAAAATAAAAATGACCTGGCTCGGTTGACTCCCCCTTTGTGGTTTGGTGCTTGCTGAATTTGCATATAAAATATTTAAAAAAAAAAAAAGTTTAATCAACAACCTTCACCACACACGTTGTAAAATTATCTAGCGAGCCCATGCGGGCACTAGAAAAAACATTTAATACCAAGTCTGGGACAAGCTTAAGATAGTCATTAGTCGAAAAGTATTTTTGGGGAAACCCACTTACTAATACAAAGACCTTCATAACGAAAGTGAAATAAAATTCCCAGTGCTACCAATGATGAAGAAAACGTGGGAGACAAAAGTGTAGATCACAAATGGGAAAAAGAAAAATAGGCTGACCAAGTCCTACCTGGTGGAGAACTGCAGAAGCAGAAATGGGTAGCATGCAGCACATCTGGGGCACAGCACAAAGGCTGGCCGTAGACCGTGAGAGATGGAGTAAGAGGACACAGTTTTGTAGGATTGGACCTCGAAAAAATCGCCGACAAAGTAGTTTAGTGAAAGGTGAAGAGAATTTGCTGCCTCCCTGTAATACGCCATAGGGAGTACTGGGCAGTGGCTGTTTAGCTCAGCGGTTCCCAACCTTGTGTACGTATACCCCTTTTTGTACGTGGCAGGGCACTTTGAGGTATATGAGAAGAAGTTGGATAACGTCTGAAAACAGATGAATAACGGAAAATATGATAGTAACATATAATTTTGCTTATATGAAGGGGTATAGTTGTAAGGACTTTGATTTTACAGTAGTAAAATGTTTGACATCATTTTAAATATTAGCAGAGGATGTTTTCTATGCTGGACTACCAGAAGGTGTAAAAGTATTCCACGATTCGGGTGGAAATGGTTGCACTTCCTTTCAGTTTTTCTTGGCTACGGATTCTGAGGAAGTCTCACTTTATGAGAACTGAACTGCACGTGATATGCTATTTCCCTTCACCCACACTGACAGCCACGTGTTCGGAGGTTAAAGCTAGTGTACATAGTCCTGCAGGTATATACTTTCTTTTTCTTTTCTCCGGGAAACGATTTTCCTCAACACTTTCTCCTATATAAAGAACTGTGGTCTAGGAACTGCAGAAATAACTCTGTATTAACAGTCCATCTGGAGCCCAGAACCTTGGTAGAATCTATCGTTCTGGGGACAATATAACCTTTATGGTGGTCGTGTGAAGAATCCTACAGCCCGAGGTTTAAAAAACATTTTTTCCACACCTAATTCCTTCTTTTTCTTCTTCTTGTTCTTTTTCTTATGAGAAGAAGAAGTACGTAATTAAGGAGAAAAAGAAGAAGAAAGGAATGAAGGTAGGAGAAGAAAAGAAAAGAAGAAGAAGCAACGGTGGAGATAGCGTGGTACATCATCCTTTCCGACTGGGAACGGGTTTTGCGGACTATTTTTATTTTTAAATCTCTGAGTGAAGTTAAAAAGCAGCAATGCTTCTTTAGCCGACTCCACCACCGTGGGGAATGCAGCGACCCCTGCCTCTTCAGCCAGGCTAGCCCTGTTACTGGAGGTACCAACGGAACTGAGGGAGGGGTCTTCGTTAAGTATATTTTGCCAATCCTGACACTGATATGTAATCTATGGGTTATTGATTACCAAATCATATGGCCTCTTCACCCTCAGATTATTTAATAACTACAGAATTTATCGAACTTCCAAAATGCTCATAAAGGCTGACCAGGGTTAAGTTTCTATCAAAAGTGTCTCCAACATTCTTCTGGCCAATTTCTCGTGCAAACAATCAGAAAGAGAAAGATATTTTTTGTTAAGCAAGTAACACACAAACCCTTAGGAATCATGACCCATTCCGTCTTGGCTCTCTTTAAGTAGTAGTTCTTAGCCTCCCTTATTTTGTACGCGACTAAATCAATGGGAGGTGATGAGCACCTCTAAACCAACGAGACCCACAATATCTGGATCAGCAATGCCACGTGAACAGCCACACTGCACCAAAATTGGCGTGGGAACAGCGACAATAAATCAGCAAAGGCGCCAGACCCGCTGCAATATTTGACCTTAAGCTAGGAATGGCGCGAGGCCAGCGACCCT
>CM019721.1:47594655-47755391 GCA_009760885.1 Achatina immaculata | reverse complement strand
ATATAATAACATTTTGCGAACATAAAGACGTCTCAGATTCCGAGTTCTGTTTGGTGCCTTTTTATATTCAGGAACTATATCCACCGTTTGGAATCTGACATGAACGCCCACGTCTACCTGCTCGCACTATTTCGACATGTGAGGTACCAAAATTTCTTGAGAAATAAAATCTGCAAAATATTCTCCCTATGCTGATAAACGTAAAAAAAACACACTTCAAAAGACTTAATATTTACAATAAATGTTTAAAATTTATGTAAACGTAGTGGCTTCTGAAAAATGGTAAATCACCAGGATGTGATGAGATAACCGCTGAATTTATTAAAGCAGGAGGAAAGGAGTGTGCAACAATCTATCATGCACTATGTAAAAAGATATGGCATTCAGGTATTTGGCCAAAAGAATGGAAAAGAACTGTATTCATTCCACTGCCAAAAAAGGGTAACCTGAAATTATGCACCAACTACAGAACTGTTGCCCTGATTAGTCATGCCAGTAAAATTCTGTTAAAAATCATAATGGGTAGACTTCGAAAGAAAATAGAAGAAGAAGTCAATATGGTCCAAGCTGGCTTCAGGCAAGGAAGAGGATCAAGAGATCATATATTCAATCTAAGATTAATAATAGAGAAATGCAGGGAGTTTAATGTGAATCTATATTTATCCTTTATAGACTACTCAAAGGCATTTGATTGTGTACAACACCAGAAACTTTGGGAAATAATGGAAAAAATGGGATTTCTAACACATTTGATACAATTAACATCACTGCTGTATTTAGACCAACAAGCAGCAGTAAGAATAAATGGTGAAACAACAAGTTGGTTTGACATAAAACAAGGGGTCCGTCAGGGGTGCATATTGTCACCCTACTTATTTAACTTGTATACTGAAAATATAATGAGGAATGTTAGAGAAGATGTAGACAAAGAATATTACGATGCCATAACAGTTGGAGGTTATGAAATACCAGAGATTAGATATGCTGATGACACAGTATTGCTGTCCACAACACAAGAAGGAATGGAAAAACTAATTATGTCAGTCCGCAAGAACAGCGAAGAGCAGAACCTCTATCTTAATGCAAAGAAAACTAAAGTGATGACAACTGACAAAACAAACAAGGCAACTGAAATATGTATCAATGAAGAAAAACTGGAAGAAGTGGAGAGTTTTGAATATCTTGGATCACTACTAACTAATAATGGAGATACAATGAGGGAAATTAAAAGGAGGACATCTATTGCTCTTCAGAAAGTAAAACAAATAAAGAATCTGTGGAGAGGAGCAGACAGAACCACAAAAATAAGATTTTTAAGGGCATGCATCTTTCCCCTCGCAACATATGCCTGTGAGACCTGGACACTTAACAAAACAGCTGAGAAGCACATAAATGCCTTTGAATGTAAATGCTATAGAAGAGTTCTCCAAATATCGTGGACACAAAAAAGAACAAATATATCTATACTGCAAGAGCTTAATATTGAAGAAGGCTGGCTAGTAAAGAGGATTAAAGAGAGAAAACTTAAATATTTTGGCCACATTAAACGTCATGATAATTTAGAGAAGACCATATTGGAAGGATACATAATGGGAAAAAGAAAGAGAGGAAGACCGAAACGAAGATGGCTGCAAGACATCGTTGATGATCTGGAAATGGATGTAGCAGCAGCAGGCCATCTTGCTCACAACCGAGAGGCCTACAGGAGTGCTGTTTGGGAGGCAAAGTTCCGCAAGGGACATGCAAAGGAATGAATGAAAGTGGCTTCATATCATTAAACATGGCATAATCTTCACTTCATGGTTTGTCATAAATCTTATTCCTAATAGAAACTTGTTTATAATAGCAGATGTCTCAAGAAGGACACTTTGTATTATCAGTCAGTCAGTCATTTGCACGTCCCTTGGGAAACTTTGCCTCCCTAACAGCACTCTTGTAGGCCTCTCAGATGTAAGCATGATGTTCTGCTGCTGGTACATCCATTTGCAGATTATCAACAATGTCTTGCAGCCATCTTCGCCTTGGTCTTCCTCTTTCTTTTTCCCATTATGTACCCTTCCAAGACGGTCTTCTCTAAATTCTCATGACGTTTAATGCGTCTAAAATATTTAAGTTTTACCAGATTAATCCTCTTTACTAGCCAGCCTTCTTCAATATTAAGTTATTGTGGTATGGATATATGTTTTTTTTTTTCTTTTCTGTGTCCAAGATATTTGAAAACTTCTTCTGCAGCATTTACTTAACTAGCATTCCTTTTTCTTTACTACTAGTTCTAACTGCTATATTAGTTCAATGAATTAATCTCTCAGAATACTAACTGAACAATTGCAACAGACATTTACAACATTATGAGAACCGGTGACACTCAAATTTCATCATAATCATCATGTGCCGTGCCGACTGGTGTTGGATATTATGCTTCTCCAGAGTACCTGATCCTTCATGCAGGCTATCAGTTCAGTTGGTGATCTCCTCTCACACCATCTCGTCAGACTGTCCAGTATCATTTCTCTTGGTCTTCCTCTTGATCTTCTTCCTTCTATTTTTCCTGTTGTTATAATATTTTCAATGCCCCCTCTTCTCATTGCATGTCCTTTGAAAGTACATTGTCTCTCTCTTATCTTTCTGACAAGGTTATTTGTCTCTCCAGCTCTTCTCATACATTCTTCATTAGTTATTTTTATTGTCCTGGGGATTCGCAACATTCTTCAAATAAACCACATTTCTGCTGCTTCCAATGATTTTTGTGCAGACTTGCCTATTGTCCATGATTCATTTCCATATAACAAGATAGGTTCAATATAGCATTTTATGACTCATTTTCTAACATTCATTGATAAAGATGTGTTAGCTAATATGTTTCTCATTCTCTGAAATGCAGTCTTTGCTTGGCCTATTCTGTTCCTAATTTCTGTTCTGCATTTCCCATCTGAAGTTATTACTGCTCCAAGGTATTTGAATTTATGCACCTGTTTTAGAATAGTTCCATTTCATTTAATACTGCATGCTGATGGATTCTATTTCTTAAATATAACCATAGTCTCTGTCTTTTTGATGTTCAAAGTAAGGCCTTTCTATTCACTTTCTTTGGCGACTTTATCCAAGAGATTTTGCAGGTCTTGTTGGTTCTCAGCTATCAGTACTGTGTCGTCAGCATACCGAAGGTTGTTAATATTGCATCCTCCAATTTTTATGCCTGGTTCTGTGATGATCGTTCTTAGAATATTCTCGCTAAACAGAGAAAAAAGGTCTGGAGATAGTACACATTCTTGTCGCACCCCTTGTTCTATAGGTTGATATTTTCCAATTCTATTTTCAACTCGAACTGCTGCTTCTTGCTGCCAGTATAGATGTTTTACAATCGTCAGGTCTTTGCTGTCTATATTGATGTCTTCAAGCATTTTAATAATTTCATTATGTTTCACCCTGTCAAATGCCTTGGTGTAATCAATGAAGCATAAGTAGAGATCTTTCTGTACTTCTAAAGCTCTTCCTGTTAGTGTTCGTAAAGCATAAATGGCATTGTGTGTTCCCTTTCCTTCAACAAATCCAAACTGTTCATCTGCTATTTCCATTTTAATTTTTTTCCTTGTTCTTCTCATAATGATTCTGAGAAGTAGCTTCGTTATGTGACATGAGAGGCTGATAGTCCGGTGGTCGTCACATTCCTTTGCCCCTGGTTTCTTTGTTACTGCTATAAACGTGGATTTAATCAGGTCACTGGGAATATAACATCTGTTGTAAATGTCATTCAGTAACTTGGTTACTGTTCTTATGGACAGACATAATTAGATTGTCCAGTCCTCTTTGTGTTTTGGACACTAATACTGTGTCATCAGCATATTTAATCTCTGGTATTTCATTACCTCCATTGTTATGGCGTTATAATATTCTTTTTCTACATCTTCTCTAACAGTCCTCATTATAATTTTTATCTGAATTTTACTGACATAACTAATCAGGGCAACAGTTCTATAGTTTATGCATAATTTCAGGTTACTCTATTTTGCCAGTGATATGAAAACAGTTCTTGACAGGCTGTATTGTAGATCGATGTTGTAACTAGGCACTATAATAAACCATCACGGCAGTGGTCACAGGTGAGAGGAACGGCCCAAGAAGGAAGGATCCCCAGGTTGGAGAAAATATTGTGGCTGGCGGTAGAAAGTGAAAACCTCTGATACTGCAGGCAATTATCCGAGCTCCCAAGTCATAGGTATGCTCAGGTTATTGGAGAAATGGGGTGTGAACTAGGAAGGGGAAGACAGTGATTTAGCCCGGCCACACAAGTGGTTATCGTATGCCCATGTCCATAATCTAGTACTTAGATACCCTGGGGAAATCGATCCCATATAAAACGGTTGAGAATAGTCTAAGTACAGATACACGTGTATAGGATATATAAAGGAAATGTATATATTCATAAGAGCTAGAGATACATCAGTATGCGCATATCCATACCGCATACACTCCACAATATAGAAGTACCACTATACGATGACAATCAATAAACATAAACCACACACAAAGGTTTTACAATATTTGATGCCGAGACACTGAGGCGTTACAGGACTGTAAAGCCAGGATCTAGAAGTAAAATGCTTTACGGATTTTTACTGCCTCGTTACGGTACGTACAAGCGAAGCAGAAACATGTTTAATCAGTGGTTCTCAACCTCTTAGGAATTTCGGTGCCAGAAGCAACACGTTTGTAAGTGTTTGAATAAAATATTAAGTTACAGATGTATATAGGGAGAGTCAGCCGTGAGAAGAACTGTTATTAGAGATCATTTTGGGAAAAAATCCGCAACAACTGATATCTGTTTGGTTCAAAACTTTCTTCTTAGACGAAATGTAATAAAATATCTGTTTCATTTTAGACAAACACTGCCTGTACAAGATTTGCGCTAACTTAGGTGGATTTTGTGTCAAGGTTTATCAAGTTATCATTCTAGCAGCTTTTCTAGTCTTAGAATGTGGATTATGAAGCAGTAGATAAAAACTGCTGATAGAAACTGTCGAGGTGAAGACACTGTCAGATTTGGTAATCAGGGGCCCATAGCTGATATGTTGGCGTTCAGGTTGATGAACTATAGCTGATATGTTGGTGTTCAAGTTGATGAACTATAGCTGATATGTTGGTGTTCAAGTTGATGAACTATAGCTGATATGTTGGTGTTCAAGTTGATGAACTATAGCTAATATATTGGTGTTCAGGTTGATGAACTATAGCTGATATGTTGGTGTTCAAGTTGATGAACTATAGCTGATATGTTGGTGTTCAAGTTGATGAACTATAGCTAATATATTGGTGTTCAGGTTGATGAACTATAGCTGATATGTTGGTGTTCAAAATGATGAACTATAGCTGATATGTTGGCGTTGAGGTTGATGAACTATAGCTGATATGTTGGCCTTCAAGTTGGTTAACCATAGCTGAGAAATTGGGATTCACTTTGGTTAACCATAGTTAAAACGTTGGAGTTTAGGTTAGTAAACTATAGCTGACAAGATGGTGATCAGGTTGGTTAACCATAGCTAACAAGGTTGTGTTCATGCTGATGAACCATAGCTGAAAAGTTGGTTTCCAGGTTGGAGAACCATCGATGATAAATTGGCTTTCAGGTTAATGATTCATACTTGATAAGTTGACGTTCATGTTGATGATCCATAGGTGACATGTTGACGTTCAGTTTGATGTACTATAGTTGATAAGTTGGCTTTATGGTTGATAAACTATAGTTGACAAACTGGCGTTCATGTTGATGAACTATAGCTGATAAATTAGTGTTCAGGTTGATGAACTATAGCTGATATATTAGTGTTCAGGTTGATGAACTATAGCTGATATGTTGGTGTTCAGGTTGATGAACTATAGCTGATATGTTGGTGTTCAGGTTGATGAACTATAGCTGATATGTTGGTGTTCAGGTTGATGAACTATAGCTGATATATTAGCGTTCAGGTTGATGAACTATAGCTGATATGTTGGTGTTCAGGTTGATGAACTATAACTGATAAATTGGCGTTCAGTTTGAAGAAATGTAGCTGACAAGTTAATGTTCAGGTTGATGAACTATAACTGATATAATAGCGTTCAGGTTGATGAACTATAGTTGATATAATAGCGTTCAGGTTGATGAACTATAGTTGATATATTAGAGTTCAGGTTGATGAACTATAGCTGATAAGTTAGTATTCAGATTGATGAACTATAGCTGATATATTAACGTTCATGTTAATGAACTATAACTGATAAGTTAGTGTTCAGGTTGATGAACTATAACTGATAAGTTGGCGTTCAGTTTGATGAAATATAGCTTATAAATTGTCATTCAGGGTGATGATCTATATCTGAATAGTTATTTGTGTATAATCTGCTTCTTTCCATGGTGTATGCTCTGGTACAGATGATAATGGAGCGTCTACAACTGGAAGGTCAGATATCAACTTCATATGCTTGGCCTGATGATAGAAGCTGCTTCTTTTAAGCCGTCTTAGTGTTAAGTTATTGAATCTCTCCTTCAGGGGATGGCTTACAGAGCTGAGGAATTTCTCTCCCATGGTCATGACCTTTGTGTCTCTACGTTCCTTTAGCGCTTGAACACCAACTATTTGCTGCATTTCTACTATTGGTGTGGACCTCATGGCACCTGTGATAATCCGTAGTGACTGATTTTGAACCGTGTCTAGATTATGCAGCGTAGTGTTTGATGATGTGCACCAAGATGTTGAGCCATATTCTAAATGTGGTAGAATACTTTGCTGATATACATTCTTGAGGATTCTTTCACTAGCTCCCCATGTGGTTCCACTCAATTTTCTTAATATGGCTAGTTTTCTTCTGGCTTTTGCTTCTGCACTGTTGATGTGTTGCTTCCAGGCGCGCTGTATTCACATAGCTTGTGTACTATAAGTGAATTGCCTTTGTACTGTAAATGAATTACTTGGAGACTGTAGGTGAATCGCTTGTGTACTATAAGTGAATTGCTTAGGTGCTGTAGGTGGATTTGTTGGGTACTGTAGATTAATTATGTGGATAATGTAGAGGTAAGGGGAGATCAAGATGGTTGTGATAGACGGATAAACAGCTTTGTGTAAGTAATGAACGGGACCTGGCTAAGATCCTTTTGCTTCGAGTAACCTGAACTTTAGGTGTGACGTGCTCTCAAGTGTGATGAGCTGTCAGGGGTGATGTGATCTCAGGTGTGACGTGCTCTCAGTGCTGGTTAGTATCTCTCCAGGGGTTTCACTCTTTGGTCAGTCGAGAAGAAGGCGTCCAACTTCAAGGGGCTCAAGAGCCACAACTGCATTTGACAGGGACAAATCACTTACTTTTTGTCAAGTTACATAACAGTCTTCGGGTAATGTTACTATTAATTATACAATCAATAGGAGATAACGATGATTTCTTTATTTACCAGGTTAACTTTCCGTTTCTTGGCTAATAATATTAATTTTAAAACAATTAATTTAAAATGTCATAATAAACTCATTTGCTGCAAGATACCGTGTGTCCGCGCGGGCTGTCATCTGGATGTCCATTCGTTAAGAAGAAGTTAGTGCAAATGTACTTTCTTCATAATCATTATATCCTTTATATCAGGGCAACAGATTCTACATTTCATCCTACACGATGTTTTTGCTTCAAAATCACTAAGTCTTTATACAGCAAATTCGGTAACACAGAGAAGGTAAAATATGACGGTTTTCTGGCACATAAGCCTTGGTTGCTATTTATAGCCTGTTGTTTTATTGGTTGAAAGACAACGACGTTATATTCAGTGAAAGTTTTTGGTGAGAAAGAAAAACAAATTAACGGTTTCAAAGCACTTGAACATGATTTGTAATATTAATGTACTACATTAGGAAGTAATGCATGGCTCAGACCATAAGCGTGTAGGCAGGGAGATGTGAGGTGTGCTGAATGTGGGGTCACTTAGATGTTGAAGATCCGGATTTGAAAAAAAACGATATCACACCGGACATTCAGTTTCATTTGGATATTGGCAGTGTTTAGTTGTGGAGGCAGAAACTGACGACGGCGCGCGCAGTATGTATACATTCTTCTATGTTTTAAGTTGTTGTTACCTTGATATCAAATGCTCTTAGACATATACACAAATAGAGTTTGAGTACCATTTCTCTATAATTCTCTGTTTTTTACTTTCAATCAATTTTCACATAAAGAAAGTGTTTTACACAGCGCTGTATCGTTAAAGAAAGCACTTTAGTGAGACGTGAGAGAAAGAAAACTGCTAGTTGGCTAAGTCGATAGTAAGCTGTTCTCTCGTGGCTAGACGGCTGCTCGTCCTACCGGAGTCCGTGTTCGAATCCCAGGTAATTCTCTTGTGATTTTTCTTTCTCTCACGTCTCACTAAAGTGCTTTGTCTATGATTTTTTCGAGGTCTAATCATACAAAATTTGTTCTCTTACTTTACTATACCAAAGCCTCGTAGTTTCCTATTTATAAAAAAATTATAAAAAATCGTTAAAGAAATGATGGATAAAAGTAAAATGAGTATAAAAATAAGTTTGGATAGTACCAGCAGAGCAGAGATAGACAGAAGTGATTCAACAAAAAGATATAACTAGGAAGGAAATGAGAGGTTTAGCAATAGGAGATAACGAGAAGAGCAACCGGAAACGAAACACAACAATAAACAACCCAATATTTTGGCAATGATGACTTCACCAAAGACAAAAGAGAGGATATCACAACAGAAAAATGTGAATAACAAGATGTGGTTTTATCACATCGATCTCTTTTTCATGTGAGACTTGTCTTAGATAAGAGACTTCTGGTTTGACTTAGTGGATGTTGGTTCATAATAGATAAAGACGCTACATCACTTTCTCGTTGAAACACAGTCTGCGGCACAACAGACTGATGAAAGAGACGGAGATGGAAGTGGCCCCACTGGGCTGTAGTTTACTGACAAATCGCTGGTAAAGCTTGAACCATCTTCTGATATACTTCTTGTGAAATATAAAGACTCCATCAATGTCCGCCACTATCGCTGTGAAAAAAATTAAACAATTATGATATAGTCGCTTTCAGATACAGAAATATACGATATGCCATTACTCAGTTAGGTACGATAGTAGGAGAATAAATTGTACGGTATTACGTTGACTTTTATCCTTTCAAGTCTCTACAAAAAGATGAACTATTTAATTACAAGCCAGTAATTCCTGTGGAGTTTCATGGCAACATACAATTATCTCCACTTCTCACTGTGTTAAACCAGTTTTGTTTGGTACATTAATATCGATTAAACATAAATTCTTTGAGAACTCAACATCTAGACAGTACGTACATAACAGTGCATTAAATTTAGAACTTTTCTAATGCAGTTTTAGCTGAAACCACTGAATCAGAAAACTTGGAAACAATAAATAAAAACAAACTGGAAAACAAGTATCGTCACAGATCGAACGAGTAAGCGGTTTTTCAGCAGTCATGACTTGACTGTAAAAACTTTTGTAGGAAGAATTCACAGATACTTCATTTCAGTGAAAAAGAAGAAAGTACCAAGAATGAGAAAGACAAATCTATTGTCATTGCTTGCATTAATATGTATTTTTGTGGGTTTAACATTTAAAAAAGAGTTATGAAATAAACCCCTAACTAATTATAATTGCAGAACCCCTGGGAAAATAGAAAATCTAGCTTTCGCCGAGGAGTAGCGTCATTCGAGGGTTTCCACAAACAGCGAGTGATGGGATGTTTCACCCAAGGATTGTTTTTAAAATACACATTAGTGGCCTCTGTAATGTCAGCGTTTTAAGTGTCAAGTTTACATTGACTGTTTAGTGATAGATGAGTGGTACATTCTGCCCTGCCATGTCCGTAATGCATTTATCCTTGCTTGACTCCTCTCTCTCTCTCTCTCTGCGTGTGTTTTTGTGTGGATTGGTAAATATGTTGCTGTGTTTTATTAAGTTACAATTGGTTCTTTCCCCTTCCCAATTCAACAATACGAGCCCCATCATTACAAAGGATTTACCCAAGCTTCTAGAGTGACCTTCAGTCATGGGAACATTTGAATAAGTAGGGCTCTGTACTGATTCAGGTGTTCGCTGGATATTTTATGGCAGTAAACACTGTGACAGGTGAATATGCCGAACATGATCTGGTTTATGAGGCGGCTGTATTAGAGTGACGAAAAAAAAATACTGGCGTATCCAGCAAAGTAGGAGGCCACAGAGCTGGGTGTACTGTGAGCTCAGAACTAACTTCAAGTTCTGTAAGATCAGAACAGACTTTAGATACTGTAAGATCAGAACAGACTTTAGATACTGTAAGATCAGAACAGACTTTAGATACTGTAAGATCAGAACAGACTTTAGATACTGTAAGATCAGAACAGACTTTAGATACTGTAAGAACAAAACAGACTTTAGATACTGTAAGATCAGAATAGACTTTAGATACTGTAAGATCAGAAAAGACTTTAGATACTGTAAGATCAGAACAGACTTTAGATACTGTAAGATCAGAACATACTTTAGATACTGTAAGATCAGAACATACTTTAGATACTGTAAGATCAGAACAGACTTTAGATACTGTAAGATCAAAACAGACTTTGGATACTGTAAGATCAGAAAAGACTTTAGATACTGTAAGATCAGAACAGACTTCAGATACTGTAAGATCTAACTAGACTTTAGATACTGCAAGATCAGAATATACTTAACATACTGTTAGACCAGTATAGACTTGAAATACACTGAGAATATCTAAAAGCATTAGAAATAATATTAAAAACAGAAGGAATAAATGAAACAAAAAGAAGAGCTTTCTGAGATGTTAGACAGTCTAGACCAGCGGTTCAAAGCTATTGGAGGCTGCGCCCCCTTTCCCCAACATTTGTTACCCTCTATAGATGTGTAATGTTAATTGTCGCTTTGATTTCTCTTTTTGTTCCCATGGGGCTGTAATGTAGGCTTTGAGAACCGCTGTTCTAGACATAATTTTAAATATCTACTACATAAAGCATGCATGACTACAATGTTTCAGTTGACGCAAAGATTACATTATAGCACAGTATAGATATCTTTGTCTTCTGTCTATAGCAGAATAAGGATATGTACAAGAGGCCGTGCTTATGCTCATTGAGAGACAGTCTTTCACATGCAAGTACCATACAGTACGATCACTCACATACACAAAATATAGAGAAAACAAAATTAACTACTACAAATTTAGTCCTATAGAAGGAGGAACTTGTTGGGCTGGATCTAAAGATCCGACAACCGAACAATCTTTCCATGCTCTTTTAACATGAAAGACTTAAAGAGAATAAGGAATGTTTCCCCAAATATAAAATTAAAGATATCGAAGATTTAGAATGAACTAAGATATTTCAGAATTACATATTCAATGGTTTACAAGAAAATGTTAAGAGAGGCAGGGAAGCATATTAATCTTAGCTGAACATTTATCGTAACCATTTGCCTTCAAAGCAGCAGAAAGTAAGTTTTTGAGGGTTTTTTTTTTTCAAAGTTTGTCACTTATTTAGTTAATAGTTAGTTGGTAGGTTAGTTAGTTAGTCAGTTAATTAGATGGTTATTTTGCTAGTTAGTTGCATAGTTAATTAATCATTTAATTAGTCAGTTTGTTAGTTCGTCAGTCAGTCAGTTAGATGGTTAGTTTCTTACATCCTTCCCATGCCGCTATACGTCGCATAGGGCCCGCATCGTAGCTCGCCAAGATTTCCTATATTCGGCGAGTTTTTCAGTCTCATCAAAGGATGTTATTCCCACTGAACTGGCCTCTCTTTACAATGTCCTCATTAGAGGTTCACATGGTAGACTTCTTTTTCTTCGGCCTGTTGTGTTCCATTTGTTAGCATGTGTGTGGATCCTCTAATTGTTTCTTCTCATCACATGACCGATATATATATATATATATATATATATATATATATATAAGGACCTTGACTTTGCGGACGACATTTGTCTATTATCAAGCAGTCACAAAGATATGCAAGATAAAATAAACAAGTTAACCCAGAATGCAAACAACATAGGACTAAAGATCAACGTAGGAAAGACAAAGTTAATGAAGCAAAATGTGAACAACAGAAATGTACTCAGAGTAGATAACAAGTTAGTGGAGGAGGTCAACGAATTTGTATACCTTGGCAGCAGAGTAGTAGAAAATGGAGACAGCACAGAGGACATCAACAGCAGACTTACTAGAGCAAACCAGGCTTTTGCAATGCTACAGAATATATGGAAATCAAATAAACTAAGCATAAATATGAAAATCAGGATATTTAAGAGTAATGTTCTAAGTGTACTACTCTATGGAAGTGAATGCTGGAAAATCACCAAAACCATAGAAAGCAAGTTGAATTCTTTCCAGACTAAATGTTTACGTAGAATTAAAAAAATATTTTGGCCAAACACCATAAGAAATAACATCTTATTGGCAGAAATGCAGATGAAACCACTGACAACAATTATTGAGGAAAGACGCTGGCGATGGTTGGGACATGTGCTCCGAATGACTGACAACTCACTACCAAAAATAGCACTAAGATGGACACCACAGGGGAGCAGAAGTAAGGGTAGACCAAAAGAGACATGGAGAAGAACAACAGAAAGGATGTTGAGCAATAGAGGGCTCACCTGGGCAAGAGCAAAAAAAAAGGCGAAGGACAGGCATTTGTGGAAAACCCTTGCGGAAGCCCCATGTGCCCTGGGCACTTAAGGTTCAGAGAGAGAGAGATATATATACCGATCTTCTTTTTCTGATAGCACATTAGACAGGCTGTTTGCTCTTATCTCTGCATTTTTCTTGAATTCGTTCCACTTTATATTGCATATTTTCCTTAGGCATTTTTTTTCGAAACAGTCTAATTTCTTGTCTATTTCTTTAGTTGTTTTCCAGCTTTTATATGCATAAATGAGGGTGGATATTACATTTGAATTGAATAATCTTAAGTTGGTTTTTGTGCTCATAACTTATGAATGCCATGTGTTCTCGAGATTCTTGAAGGTCAATGCTGCTTTTTCCATTTGAATTTTAACTTCATTTCTGGTAACACCACCTGGTATATGAAGCTACCGAGATATGCAACATGGTTTAGTTCTTCAACAGTTGTTCCTTTTACGTATATTTGTCTTTCGTGGTTAATTAGAAGATTCATTAATTGTGTTTTATCCTCGTTAATTTCAAGTCCTATTTTAGTAGACATTGAAGACAAGTTATCTGTTTTTACTTGCATTGATCTCACATTGTCATGATAAGAGTTATGTCATCTGCAAAATCATGATCTTCCAGTTGGGTCTCACATACTCAATCAACGCCCGTTTTATCTTTGCAAAATTTTTTCATTATGGAGTCTATGGCAATTAAAAAATAACAAGGAGATAATATGCACCCTTGTTTCACACCTGTTTCAATCTGAAAACATTCGCTCATTCCTTCTTCTCTGTTGACTGCACAAACATATCCAGTGAGAGGTCTCTAATGATGTTGACAATTGTAGATGGTATTCAATATATTCCTAAAATTCACCACAAATATTCTCTGTGTATATTATCAAATCTCATTTTAATGTCTATGAATTTCAGTATTAATGGTCTTTGCTTTTCAATATGTTCTTCAAATATTATTCTTAAAGTTCTGGTCGAGACAGCTTCTCCCTTTTCGAAATCCTGCCTGTTCTTCTCTCCTTCCAGCATATACTATATCTTGAATTCTATTCTGAATAACTTTGCAAAATACTTTTACCACAACTGATAGTAAGGTTATTCCTCTCCAGTTACTACAATCGCTAAGGTTAGCTTTTTTCGATATTTTAACAATGATTCTTTTTTTTCCATTCAGAAGGGACTTTTTCTGCAAATGGTTCATGTTATCAATGTTAATACTCGTAGCTTTTCACATTTCGGCTGTTATTTCATCTTCACTTGCAGCTTTGTTTTTAGCCATTAGATTTACTGCTGTTTCAGTTTATTGCAATGTAATTTCATCTAGGTTGACATTTAGTTGTGGGAATGGTAAGTCAGTTTTAAAGTCTATCAATTCTTTTATGTGTGGTCGATTAATCATTTCTTGGCAGTGTTTGGCCATTCTTTGCTTTTGGTCTTTACTTGATGTTAATAGTGTGCCAGTTTTGCTAAGGATTGGTCTATCTTTGGATGCAATAGTTCATGTTAGCCTCTTCTGAAAATATATATATAGTTTTACTGTCTCATGGTTTTGTTGCTTTCTCTGCTTCTTTCGCTATATTGACTATGTATTCTCTTTTCCCCGTTCTAGCTGAACTTTTTACTTTATTGCCTAGTTCTTTGTATGTTGGTTTTGCCAAATCTCTTCCAAGATCTGTCGTTAAATTCAACATGGCTAATTTGGCTGCTCTTCTTTCATGTTTGGATTTCCTTGTGTTATCTGATATGCATGCTTTTCTACTTGTTCTTTGCATTCCAGCACTTGTTTTAGCTGCTGTAGTTATGGCTTTGCTGTAGGAATGCCATAATTTATCTATATCTGTTCACTCTACCTCACTGCATGGAGGGAACTGTTTGATAAGTTCCAGATTAATATTACTCTTAGTATTTTCATCACGTTGACTATGACTGTTTATCTTTCTGAGTATTGCTTTCTTATGTTGGCTTATCAGTTTTAGCTTTATTTTCCCTACACAGATTGTGATCACTGTTGACGTCTGCACACCTATAAGTTCTTACATATATCAGAGATGTTCTTAATTGCTTTCAAATACAAAAAAAATCTATTTGATTTCTGGTTCTATCATCTGGATATATCCATGTTGTTTTATGTATTTCTTTGATGGTTAGTTTGCTAGTTAGTTAATTAGTCATTTAATTAGTCAGTTAGTTAGTTGATAGTTAGATAGTTAACAGTTAGTTAGTTAGTTAGTTAGTTAGTTAGTTAGTTAGTTAATAGTTAGTTAGCTAATTAACCTGTTAGTTACATAGTTAATTAGTCAGTCATTTAGTTAGTTACTTAGTTAGCTAGTTAGTTAGATAAATAGTCAGTTAACTAATCAGGCAGTCAGTAAATCAGTCAGTTAGTTAATTAGGTAGCTAGCTAGTAAATTAATTAATCAGTTTTTTGTCAGTTAGTTGGTTGGTTACTTAGTCAGTCATTCGGCCAGTTAGTTAGTTAATCAGTCAATTAGTCGGTTAGTTAATTATTTAGTTGGTTACTTAGTCAGTCAGTCAGTCAGTCAGTTAGTTAGCTAGCTAACTAGCTAGTTAGTTAGTTAGTTTGTTAGTTAGTTAGTCAGTCAGTCAATCAATCAGTCAGTGAGTGAGTGAGTTAGTTATTTAGTCAGTTAGTTAGTTCGTTAGTTAGTTAGTTAGTTAATTAGTTAGTTGGTTAGTTAGTTAGTTAGTTAGTTACTTAGTTAGTTACTTAGTTAGTTACTTAGTTAGTTACTTAGTTAGTTAGGCCCCCGCCAGAGGTAAGAAAATGTAGGTCCCAGAGCGCAGACACGGGCCTTGGTGTATTATGCACCAGCTGTAGCTAACCGAATGGAAGACTGGAATGGTTCGAATCCTCAATCTCTGGGTCCCTCACTGTGTAATATTCACGGCTCTACGATGAGGTGATCGCACTATGGGCCTGCCTGAGAGAGGGGAAGACCCGTTACAGAACACCGGCCAACAAGTTTACGGTATTAGAACAAACGCCCTGGACTCAGTCTGTCCACATTAATGTCTTTATTCTTCTGATCGACTGCTTTTCAGGCTCCACTCCCTAGTACAAATTCCTTCCGTCATAACTGTAAAATAACACTTTAATAATTAGTGTCCTACATCTGCTAAAAAATGTTGCAAAGGTACAACGGGCATTGAATGGGTACGTGAGACCCAACTGGAAGATCTTGATTTTGCAGATGACATAACTCTTATCAGCGACAGTATGAAACCAATGCAAGTAAAAACAGATAACCTGTCTTTAATATCTTGTAACATAGGACTTGAAATTAACACGGATAAAACAAAAATAATCAAGTTTCTCATTAACAACGAAGGACAAATATACGTAGAAGGAACAACTGTTGAAGAACTAAACCATTTTGCATATCTCAGCAGCTCTATAGAGCACATCAGAAAAGAAAGTAGAATTCGAATTGCCAAAGTAGCATTGAGCTTCAAGAATCTTGTGAGCATATGACATTCACAAGTTATAAGCACAAAAACCAAGTTAAGATTATTCAATTCAAATGTAATATCCACCCTCAGTTATGCATGCGAAAGCTGGAAAACAATTAAAGAAGTAGACAAGAAATTAAACTCTTTTGAAAACAAATGCCTAAGGAAAATACTCGGTATAAAGTGGAACGAATTCAAGAACAACGCAGAGATCAGACATATGAGCAAGCAAGAACCTCTCTAATGGTTGATCAGAAAAAGAAGATAGACATATGTCGGTCATGTGATGAGAAGAAACAATCACAGAATCGCTAAACATGCTATCACATGGAACACATCAGGCCGAAGTAAAAGAGGTCTACCACGTCAAACTATAAAGAGGACATTGTAAAGAGAAGCCAATTCAGTGGGCATGACTTCCCTTTATGAGATTGAAAAACTCGCCGACGCAGGACATCTTGGCGAACTACCATGCGGGCCCTACGTGACGTTTAACAGCATGGGAAGGATGTAAGATGTAACATGTAAGACAATAGATGGAGCTGACATCATCAAATCTGCAAGAGAAATTGTCGGGACAAAATATGCACAGACAACTCTGAACCGTTGTTAAAAATGAACGAGCTGTGGGTGGAACTTGGTGTGGCAAAACATGAAAGAATAATTAAAAGCTGTAGAACTATGGCCAGTCATAACAGGACTGATGTCTTTAAGTTATTGTTCTCTGAACCAGATACTGAAGAGAAAACAGAAGTATAAATACGAGTATATCTGGAGTGCAAAGATGATGATACTTTCTATCTATCTATCTAAAGATGACCGTGTTAATGTTACGGTTCATTTATAAGAGCCTGGCATACGTACATAACAAAGAGCATGTCCCATTTCTCCATTAATGTTTCAGGTAACAGGCTACGCTTGACTGATTAGGTAGGCCTCGTTGTGATACACAAGGTGCTGGAGCCAAGTGAGAAGCTTTTATTGGGTCCCCACGCTAGCAAGGATAACCCACTCTCTGTTCTATATAGTATTTGTACTTCTAATTCTTATCACCTGGATGTAGTTCCAGGTAGATAGATATAACATATGCTTTGTCTAAATGCATCATTGAGCCACGCTCTGTACAGCGAAGATGAAGTGCAAGAAGATTGTATTACTGTAGCTCCTAATGGCTGTTAAATATAAACTCTTTCTGTTAGTTGCCATGATTAAAACTTTGAGAGAAAGATGCATCATAATTTTTAGTGGATATCTTATTTACTAAAGCTGACATAAGACGTTAGCTTGTCACTAGGCTCCACCTACGGCTAGTATAAAGTTCTATCTTGCCCCATTAGCCGGGCTGTAGTGCCACGTATTCAAGAAGATAAGCCGGATAACTAAGAGCAGAATATTCAATAGTAATGTTTCAAGCGCCTCATTACAACTGTGCATATATTAGACGCTTTTCAAACCAAATGTAGGATCAAAATCATGTTCTTGTTAAATATCATCAGAAATGACATCTTGTTAAGAGAGACAGGTATCACACATTTACAACAGTGCCTGAAAGCAAGAAGTGATGATGACTATATTATGATAATGATAAAGAAATTCTTCAAAAGGAAAAGCTCTAAAGTGGACTCCACTTGGTAAAACAAAGACGGCACGATCGAAAGTAACATGGACACTTACATCAGAGAAAATCCTGGTAAACAAGTGACTGACGTGGAAGACAAAGTAGTCGACAAAAATGTAAATCTTTTTGATACAAGCAGTTCAATGTGTCTTTGGTAGTTGAAGAAAGAGAGAGAGAGAGAAAGAGAAAGAGAGAGAGAAAGAGAGAGAGAGAAAGAGAGTGAGAGAGAGAAAGAGAGAGTAGAGAGAGAAAGAGCGAGAGAGAAAGAGATAGAGAGATAGGAGATAGACAGAGAGAGAGAGAGAGAGAGACAAAGAGAGAGTTACCAGCGATAGATTCAGGGTAAGATAACTTAGTGATCATCTTTGCTTAGATAATGTTGCTCCCACTCACCGCAATAAAAAGAAAACATTACTCTTAAATGACGTCAGTCTTGACCAAATAAACGCACCTGAATTGACGAGCCTAATATTCTAAGAAGTTTCTTGTATACTTACATGATAATTTTCATTATTTTGTCATTTGTTGGAAGTTCAGTTATTGTTTGCAGTTAGAAAGCTATCTTCTTGTCATCCAAGATGTGGTATATTTTACTAGTTTTTAAACAAAATAGAAACATGTCATCGTGGAAGGTACACATGCAATTTATTGACGGTTTAATTTATTAACGGTTTAATTTATTGATGGTTTAATTTATTAACGGTTTAATTTATTAAGGGTTTAATTTATTGACGGTTTTATTTACTGCTGTTTTAATTTATTGATGGTTTAATTTATTGACATTTTGATTTGTTTATGGTTTAATTTATTGATGGTTTAATTTATTGATGGTTTAATGTATTGACGTTTTTATTTATTAATGGTTTAATGCATTGACGGTTTTATTTATTGACGATTTTATTTATTGACGATTTTATTTATTGACGGTTTAATTTATTGATGGTTTAATTTATTCACTGCTTTGGTTATTGATGATTTTAATTTATTGACATTTTGATTTGTTTATGGTTTCATTTATTGATGGTTTAATTTATTGATGGTTTAATGTATTGACGTTTTTATTTATTAATGGTTTAATGCATTGACGGTTTTATTTATTGACGATTTTATTTATTGACGGTTTAATTTATTGATGGTTTAATTTATTGATGGTTTAATTTATTCACTGCTTTGGTTATTGATGATTTTAATTTATTGATGGTTTAATTTATTAATGGTTTAATTTATTGATGGTTTAATTTATTGACGGTTTAATGTATATATAACCACGTCGTATCAAAATGAGAACATCTGGCATAAAAAAGCGTGAACAAAGAACAGCATGAATCATAAAAGATCCTAGTTACTTCTGAAACTAAAATACAAGTAGCTCCTATGACTTAGTCAAGTGGGATTTTTGTCACATGATCTGTACAGCTTTGTTATCTGACGATGACTAACTTACTTCTCGTGCGAGCATCAAGACTTCCTCCTCTGTCTTCGAGATTCAGAAAAATAAACAAAAATAACCCTATGGCTCTTGAACCCATTGTCCTTTATCCTTGTTTTCCTTTTAGAAAATTACAGATTCAACCTAGTTTATTAGAACAAGAATAACTGTTTTTCTAAATGAAGCAACTAGATTTATGTAACATTTACGTATATTTTATAAATATGGAAAACAACAGTAAACAATTATAATAAAATCCATTTTGGGGATCTAGGTCTAATTACGTTGGCTAGTTTCGTTTTTTTTAACACTTCTAACTACCCTGTTGCCCACAAAGGTAACAAAACAACTGGGACATACCATGAAAAACATAATGGATATAAAGATCGAAGAAATAGTCGACAGCTGCACTGATGTATGCACATAAAGAATTAGAGGGCGAGCTAATTAAATTCTGCAAGATGGAGCTAAACTATTGTCTACACCCCACCTTTATTGATTAGCAGTCCTTCAGAGCGATGCACCAGTTGGACCCCCCCCTCCCCGCCATTCACCCCAGATTGAGCTTGATGAATACTTAATGAAAGGACTGATCTACAAACATGTCCCAGTATTAATCCCTGGGCATCAAGTAAAAGGACACTTCAGTCAATGACGAGATAGATAAAACTTGCAGCACGGCTCTTTATTATGTCAAGCTTTCAAACAAATGCAACCTCATCATGCAGAATAGAACATCTAAAAGTAATGATGTTCTTGTTCTTGTTTTCCTTGGTTCGTCGTGTAGGGTGAGATGTTCAGTCCCACGCCTGACATACACATATAAAATGTATTGATTTTGTCATTTTCAAATACAGTGCTACCTCTGTATACGTCGTTAATCCGTTAATCCTTGGGCTTATACCAAACTGGACGTATACCAAGCGTACTTTTCCAATAAGAAATAAAGGGAAAATAATTAATAGGTTAAAAATTTTTTAAAATCCTGTTGTTATTATTATAGCACTGTTTAATACTTAAATACACATGTAGTGGGTGAAATATATACTGTACATAAATGTAAATTTACCAAAATTATTTATCTCCTTTCTGTCTCTTTTCTTCTGTCAGGTCCCTACTTGGACCTGGTTGAGGATCACCATGTCTGACCTTTACTAAAAATCTGTCCACAGAATGTTGCTTCTGCCTTCTTCTCAGGATGTTTCGTAAATTTGTCATTGTTTACTCACTCCAGACAATGATATTACGGCTTGTTTGAGTTTTGTTGAGGTGGTGCTTTTTTTTCACTTCCATGGTGATCTTAACCATTTTCTTCTTTCTTTGCTTGACTCTTCTCATTAACTTTCTTAAAACTCATTGTTGACGAATTTACAAAACATTTCCGCGAAAAAAAAAACACACAACAACGGGTTGTTTACTGAATAACAGCAACAGGCATGCTGACTCTCATAGGTAGTCGTAGCACTGTCTCGAAAGAGGTAAACAAGGCTAGTGCGTGCAGAGGTGACTCATCCAACTCGAGTCGTATACCAAACAAAATTGTTCGTGTCCAGACAGGACGTATATCAGGTTGGGCTTATTTTAAAGCGGACGTATACAGAGGTACTACTGTGTTCCACTCCACTCTTATGTCAAAC
The DNA here is from genome assembly GCA_009760885.1 of Achatina immaculata. Lineage (NCBI taxonomy): Eukaryota > Metazoa > Mollusca > Gastropoda > Stylommatophora > Achatinidae > Lissachatina > Lissachatina immaculata. The sequence continues at coordinate 47,734,565 of CM019721.1, read as the reverse complement.
AAAGGCACCGTCAGCTATACGGATATTATCTACATCTGGTCTTCGGCATCAGAATGTTCAACTGACATGTTAGGACACAAATAAAATGTTACGGATTTTCAATGTTTTATTACATTTTACTTCCGCGATCTTGGATAATATCATATTTGAATTTCATCTCTACGATTTGCAGCTCCGAACAATCACATTTTACCAGAATGTTGAAGTTTCATTTTCCCTGGACTGCAAAAATAACTAATGAAGAATGTATGAGACGAGCTGGAGAGACAAAAAAACCTTGTCAGAAAGATAAGAGAGAGACAATGTACTTTCATAGGACATGCAATGAGAAGAGGGGGCATTGAAAATATTAGAACAACAGGAAAAATAGAAGGAAGAAGATCAAGAGGAAGACCAAGAGAAATGATACTGGACAGTCTGACGGGATGGTGTGAGAGGAGATCACCAACTGAACTGATGGCCTGCATGAAGGATCGGGTACTCTGGAGAAGCATAATAGCCAACGCCAGTCGGCACGGCACATGATGATGATGATGATGTTCCTTTGACATTTTTTTTCTGTAAAGTGGTTTCTTGTCAAATTTAAACACAAATTACATAAACGGGCATTTGGATGATGCCCGTTCTAGTTTTAAATTACGAAAAAAAAAATGGTGACAACTCGTCTATTCAAACGGGTATGTTGATGTGTTTTATTAGGAAGATTCCCAAAGGGAAAAAACTGAGTGTTGATTAAAGTGAATGTTTCAATGCTGTGGTAGTTCACAGGTTAAATCCATTATCACAAAATTAACCCAAATAAACAAATCAAGCAATCTCTGTTTTACATTTCAAATGAATAAGTGGCAAACCTCTAGCAGACTGTGCTGCAGTCTTTGAATCTGGGTATTTTATTGGTTGCTACAAACTTTTAGAATATTCAATGTTCTGTACAAGAAAACATTTGTCGGCGAATGCAGCTCTCTTTCATTATGAAAAATCAGTTTACGTAGAAGGTATAGAGAACTGATGCGTACGATTTTATCAGAGCTATCAGACAACTTTTTGTTTTTTGAAGTTGCTTGGACTGATTTATCTGAAGTGGTCCCTGCGTCATATACACTTGTGTAAGCACTAAAGCCCAACTAATGTAAGCTGCTAAACAGGATATAGCGTTTTTTAGATCGTAAGTATCAGTTTAGATACAGGATACAGTCCCTGTTTAATTAAGTAGTACGCGCTTCTAACTATTGTACTTACAAAATTATACTGGCAAGCAGATAAAAGATAAGCAAACAGAAAAACTGTCCGACAAACGCATGGATGGATGGATGGATGGAAAATTATAACTGACAGTGTGAACAATCATCACTCACGTGAACACTATTCTAATATTTTCCTTCACAATGTTCCTGTAGACCCTATTTTCTTTATTTCGTGTCAAACTTAGTATTACTTCAGTCCAGGCTCTCTTCCCGTCGGCCTTGTACGAAGATTTTTAAATGAATTCCAAAATTATGTATAAAGTTACGTCCCCTCTGCTGGAAGGATTTGCTGTCAAAAATAGTGTATCATTTATTACTAGCGAACGGAGCCATATTGTCCAAAAAAGAAACCAGACTTTGACACAAATGTTTTACTTGTAAATTACTCAGACTTGTCTCCCTCAAAACAGTTCCCTTCACTATTGATGCACCGCTCCCAACTTATTTTCCAGTTTTTATACTGCGTCCTGGAACTCAATGTCTGGGAGAGCATGTATGTCTCGTGGTGAATTTTCTTTGATCGTTTCTATGGTTAGAATTCGGCGACCTCTAACAATGGATTTCAACTTTGGGAATAAATAAAATAATGTCTGCAAAGGCAAGATCTGTAGAGTAGGGCAGCTGTGCGACAAGAATCTTCGCGTGTATAATGTTTATGGTTTTATTATGTTCCAAATCGTCGTTTACTGTCAGTGTCAAAAAATAATACTTACAGTATTACATGAATCGCCTCGACCTGCCACAAACCTCTGCTGGTATGTACGAAACCTGCAGCCAGATTCTAAAGCACATCCTGCACCTGTGCCCCCTCTACCAAGAAAACAGAAACCAGCTCTGGTCACAGTGACCTCAACTGGAACACACATTCTTGACCGCAAACCATGACCTGCTACAGATTACACAGTTATCCGGACATTAAACGTAGATGCCTGAAGCCAAAAGGTGGAACGAACAATAAGAAGAACAAGAACAATAGAAGAACAAGAACAAAAGGAAAAAAGAACAAGAATAAGGAGGAGGAAGAGAAGGTTTTTGGTGCTAATAAACGTAGATTATATTTTTTCCTTCTAACATGGTCACATTGTTTATTTTTCTGTTACATCATCAACATCATTGTGCTGTGATGATGAATATAGTCGTACTTCCCCACATACCTTTTTTTCTCGATGTTATGTTTCATCATCATCATTTCAAGTTCCACTGAAACTTCAGGAAGTCGAAGTGCTAAGAACTTTACCAGTAAAATCTAGTCAGTTTAATCTGAACATTCATATCAAGTAAAAGATCTTGAGTACTGATCCATGCAAGTCTGTGAGGCTGGTTTGTTATATATATATATATATATTATAATGATACTATTTGTATAATATCCCAGAGGAATGACTAAATGGCACTAGAAATGGCGTGGGAAAAGAAAAGCTTCAGAACTTTTCGGAAACACCAAAAGTCTCACAAGATGGAGGAGACTGATCGCTAGAGCTATCCCGCACACCAAGTAACGAAAGAACTTCTGTCGGTCATTATTCACTAACAATTGCAACTGTTCAAAATACTCTTCACATTCTGATGAGACTTTCAGTTATAAATGACGTGGGTCAGCATGACCTGATTTAGTAATGGTTCTCATCCTGTGAGATTATCACCTGGCTTCATCAATATTTTAGGAATTTTAAAAATAATTTCAAGCTGTGAATTATATATTTATGAGTGAAGAAGTTCTTTAGTATTAAAGCTTGCGGGTGTTCTTTGCTTTACCACATCACGAATTTATGTGGTCTAGATTAGGTTTCACAGACATTACAATATTAGATAGACCAAGTCCGATGAAATGTTCACTGAATTAATTTAATTCTGACAAATAAGGCCTCATACTTATTATTGACAACATCACATGGAATAAGATGCAGTAGAACATAAACTTCGTTGAAGAACATGACCATTCTTCACAAAATCAAACTCTAGCGTTATTTTAGATAGGGCACTTCTCAATGCTCTCAACTTCAAACTACTCTACACGTGAACAGTTCCAAACTCTGTACTATATAAGATATGCATCACGTGGTCAACTAATTTCAAGGCCCTTGCTTGTCTGAATCACTTTACTCAAAGTCTCAAATGTATCAAATCTTCTACGTTCCTCGCGTAGTATTAAATAATCACTTTTCTGACTTGAAAAAACTTCTGTCTGTTATAAAACTACTTCTCGTTCTAAACTGCTTTTCTTGAGAATCTCTTTTTATCCTCCCTGTGTGTCCTCTAGTTCTCCTTCTGCAGTTCTTCTGTTTTTGTCTCTCCCCCTTTAAAAACTGCATGTCTGGCTTATATGTCGTAAGTTAGTTGTCCAATAGGACACACCACTAAATCTTTCTAATTGGTCAAACCTACTAACTTGGCACTGATTGGATTTCGGGCTAAGTCAGTCCACTCCGTTTTTTTCAAGAGTGTGCAAATTACGTCCTAAGGTTAGCAGTCATGCCTCACCGGTCAGTTGGTCAAATCCATCTATCTAACTGTTATTATTATCTATCTCTTTCATGTCGTTTTCTTCAGAGATTAGTCCATTCTTTACTTTTTCTGTGTCCTTGCTTCTCATTGTGTCTTTCGCCTCTGTACTATTGTTATCTGAGCAAATTCTTCTCTCTCTGTGTCCTTATTCATTGTCAGCGTCTAGTATTTCTAAGTATCTACTCTTCTGATTACTCTTCAGAGAGTCCTGTCGTTATATTACGTCGTGGGAGTGTACCCCTCCCACCGGTTCTCAAATCCTCTACTGTTTCTGATCTATTTTCTACGTATCAATAGTAATGATAATAACTATGACAAAACACCGTGTTGTAATAATATTATTTCATTAATAATATATAATACATTAATCATTACTTGGATACACAAAATATAGTAGTATATAAAGGAAGAAAGTCAGAACCCTTCTTTGAAAGTACTGTTTTAAAACAAGGTGATACATTATCTCCATTACTATTCAGCCCAGTACTAGAAAAGGTAATCAGAAAAGTGAAAGAAGAAAGCAGTACAGACGAACAAACTAAATTACTAGGATACGCTGATGACATCAACCCGGTGGGGGAAACTATGCGAGAAGTCATCAATACCTACATACACCTGAGAGATGTGGCACTTAAAGTGGGCTTGACCATTAATCAAGGTGAGACAGAGTATATGAAGATATCAAGAGACCAGAGACAGAATTATCCAGATTATATAACTGTTGAGAGATGATTATTAGGAAAGCAGAAACTTATACACATCTAGGCACAAACTTCAACAGAAGCAACAATGGGGGAATTAAAACCAGAGTACAGATAGGGAATACAATCTACTTTGCCTTGCAACACCTGTTAAAATTCAAAATCCTGTCCCAAAACAGCAAAATAAAAATCTACAAAACTATAATAAGAACAGCCGTCGTGTATGGATCAGAAACATGGAGTACGACAAAGAAAGATGAACAACAATTACAGATCTTTGAGAAAAAGATTATAAGAAGAATATTTGGGCACATAAAGGATACCATCAATGAGAACGGAGAGCTAGAAAGAACACTGAACTGAACAGTTTATATAAATCCAAGTGAATTATAAATGTCTTGAAACAGAACAGACTATGCTGGCTTAGGCATGTAGAAAGAATGGATGAGAACAGACAAACGAAGATGATATATGCACAAGAGATGAGGGAAACACGACCTAGGGGTACATCAAGACAGAGATAGAAAGACAATATAGAAGAGGATGTAAATGAAATTGTGTCAGAAACTGAAAAGAGAAGATTATGAATAGAGAGGAATGGAGGCGAACTTTATCTGCAACCATGAGCCATAATGTCTCGGTAAGAAGAAGAAGAAGAAGAAGATAATAATAATTACTTACAAGACCATGCTACATATTTAGGTAAAAATAGTCGCATGACGTGATCATCGATGTCTTACTTTATGTAAAGATAACGTTTTGGTCTCATTAATGATAATCTTTGGAAAGAACGGACTGCATAAACTGTGTTTATATGTTCCCTCTAATTCTAAAGATAAAACCATATCCCATATTAAAGATAATTGCACACGAGTTCTTATCAGTAGGATGATATCTAAGTAACATAAAATCAAAACATTTCCTGGATTCCTCACGCCAGAAGACACACTTGCTCCTGACAACCCACTGTACGATGCAACTGGTAAATTGAACTATCCTGTTTTTCCCAGCAAATGACGTAGATTGGTTAGGATCTTTGTTTCAAGACCTGAAGCGCTAGATCTTAAATGGCCACAGATTCCCCCCACCCCCCCCCCCCACCATGAGCCCAGTGGATTGCTCAGTATGTCCCTACACTCACTTCTGCAAGCTGTTGATAATGTCCTCCACATCAGTCCTATAAGGTACTAGTGTGAAACGCTGAGTTTGGTTTTGGTTCAGCCGACCAGAGTTACACTGACCGCTTCAGTCAGAAAGTGTATCGGGTATAAAAGGATATGTTTGTATGTGTGTGTGTGTTTCGCAAATCGGACACTTCGTGTAGAGAAAGGTACGACGGGGGTTGTGATGTCCTGTCCTGGAATGTGTGAGTAGACATTGTTGGTGATGGGTTTTTTTTATATAAGTCTACCCCGTGACACCCTCAGTGGTGTCGGGTATCGTCAAGTGTCGTATTCGATGGAGTGTCCACGTTCGTCAGTTGTGAAGTTTTGTGGATGTGATAAATGTGGTAAGTTCTGGAGTTTCTCTTATTTGGAAATGTTCTGTGAGAGTATCATCACGGGTAAACGTGTAAGCATAAGAGTAATAAGTCGTGATATATTATACGTATTTGTAAGAATTACTCATTTGTCGATGGTTAATGATGAACTAATGGTTCTTGTTTGTAAGATATGCATCTACATGTTTCTGTGGAGCTTCATGACGAACATGTGACATGAAACCTGTCACAAGGCTTATGAATTTTGAATGTCTGTGGTCAAGTGTTCACTGTGAACACACTGTCCGTGTCCTATTGAATCATACTTGATATTTTAATTTGCATTCATTTTCGTGAATTCATCATTCACTTTTGGCAAAATGTTTGATATCGTTGTATGTCCTGTCCAAATCTTGGCGCCTTGAACTGTGTAATGAATACACCACAAGAAGCACAGGTCTTTTATGTTATTTTTTGTCTAGACAATGAGTAATATATGTGTTGAGACTGTCTGTATCACACTTGGATTACGGCTCGTTATATTTGAGCTTTGTTTTAAATGTATTCATATAATGATTTATGCGTCATAACTGTTGCATTTAGTGTATGATCCTGTTGAATGTATGTTCACTCCTGTTTGGTGCTGTCTTATGTATTGCAATAAACTGGATTCCACATATCTTCTCTTCTTCTTCGTACGTTTCTACTACCAAGATCGCTCCGTGATCCTACTGAATTTTACTCTTATGGTTCAGAGTATCATGGGGCTTGGGCTTATATTCTCGATGGTCGCAGAAGCGGCAATTCGTGACTTTGTGGTTTTCGTTGCACCAGTTTAGCCTAGCGCTGGACTTCCCTCACCGACAACCTCGACATGTTTTGGATATCAGTATATCCTAGCCGAGTGGGAGGTGGTTGCCCATCCAGTCCAGAGTTGGACTTTCTCACCGGAAAACCTCAACATGATTTGGATATGAATATATCCCTATCGGGTGAGAGGTTGTTGCTTATCTAGACTGCACTGGTCTAGTGTCTCAGACTTCAGCTTTTTGTGGTCGTGGCTGCTACCCTTCCTGGTGGTGACCAGGACGAATCATCCCAACTAGTAAGTTTCACCCCTAGGTTAAGCCGGTTTAGGCGTATTATCCAGTATGGCTGTATATAGGACGTGACCGGTCTCTAGAGCGGAGGTACCGTGAAATGAGTAGCCATCAAGTTTCACCCCTGGGTTAAGCCGGTTTATGCATATTGCCCCAGTATAGGTGTATAAGGACGTGGCTGGCTTCTAGAGCACAGGTGCCGTGGTATGAGGAACCCTCACAGCGAGACTACTGGCCATATCGATTAAACCTCACTTAATCCTTTCCATCACCCTTTTTTTTCACAGCGCCGCAGCCTGGCAACCCTAATCACATTTTTCTTTATTGGCCGGGAGGAGTTTCACCACGGCAGCTGAAGAATCTCGCAAGCAGCGGATTCCACATATAAAAAAGAAACAGTGTATACTGGTTGTCAAGTAAATGTTGATGTGGCATTAATGTTTGCTGTTGGTTAACGATACATTTAATGTTGGGTGTACATTTTAGGACCTGTAGGTAGCCCTGATAAGAAGGCAGATGTGATGGGGCAGAACCTGGATCATGAACTTAAAAGGAGAAGTTTTAGGTCACATTTTTACTACTGTAATAAAGAATGTGGAGACTGATATTTCTACTGCTGTACTAAAGAATGTGGAGACTGATATTTGTACTGCTGTACTAAAGATTGGGGGGAATGATATCTGTACTGTTGTACTAAAGAATGATGAGGCTATTATGTGTACTGCTGTACTAAATAATGTGGAGACTGATATTTGTACTGCTGTACAAATGTGGAGACTGATGTCATTGCCTGGGAAACTGTTCTACCCTTAGTTATACAGTAAAGACTAAATATATTAAATAGACACAACATTTTATTTCTCAGTTATAAAGTAAAGTAAATAAATTATAAAGTAAATTAATACAATTTCACATTGATTGATATAACCAAATAAACTAATTTAAAAGTTTTACACTACTATGACTTCAGAAAGTGTGAGTAGTAATACACAGGAAGCGTTCTAGGTCCTTCCTTAAACCAGGGAGATTCTCCTGCCCCCCTAAACAATGCACCGGTAGCGCCTTGGACTATGAACAAACCCACTAAAAGAACATTCTAATTTAACAATTCACATCTGTTTCTCAGAGGTGAAGTCACCCCAAAAATTACTTCCCTTAACCCATTCATTTGGGTCAAATACCCCTATCAACTGTCTCCCATACTCCCATCAGCTGTCTCCCACATCCCCATCAGCTGTCTTCATAGACCCATCAACTGTTTCCATACCCCCATCAACTGTCTACATACCCCCATCAACTGTCTCCATACCTCCATCAGTTGTCTTCCATACCTCCATCAACTGTCTCCATACCCCAACAACTGTCTCCATACCTCCATCAGCTGTCTCCACACCACCATCAGCTGTCTCCATACCTCCATCAGCTATCTCCACACCTCCATCAACTGTCTTCATACCCCCATCAACTGTCTCCATACCTCCATCAGTTGTTTCCATACCTCCATCAACTGTCTCCATACATCCATCAACTGTCTCACCCCATCAGCTGTCTCCATACCCCCATCAGCTGTCTCCATAACTCCATCAGTGTCTTCATATCCCCATCAACTGTCTCCATTACTCCATCAACTGTAACACCCCATCAGCTATCTTCACACCCCCATCAGCTATTTCCATATTCCCATCAACTGTCTCCATACCTCCATCAAATGTCTCCATATTCCCATCAACTATCTCCATACCTCCATCAGCTGTCTCCATACCCCCATCAACTGTCTCCATAACTCCATCAACTGTCTCATTCATCCATCAACTGTCTCCATACTTCCATCAACTGTCTTCATACCTCCATCAGCTGTCTCCATACCTCCATCAGCTGTCTCCATACCCCCATAAACTGTCTCCATACCTCCAACAACTGTTTCCATACCCCCATCAACTGTCTTCATACCTCCATCAACTGTCTCCATAACCCCATCAGCTGTCTCCATACCTCCATCAGCTGTTTCCATACCTCTATCCTCCATCAGCTGTCTCCATACCTCCAACAGATGTATCCATACCTCCATCAGCTATCAGCTGTCTCCATACCTCCATCAACTGTCTTCATACCCCCATCAGCTGTCTCCATACCCCCATCAACTGTCTTCCATACCCCCATCAGCTATCTCCATACCCCCATCAGCTGGCTCCCATACCTCCATCAGATGGCTCCCTTAGCCCCTTCAACCGGCTTACATACTTCCATAAAATGGCACTTATACCCCCATGAGCTGGCTCTTATACCCCCAAGGAATATTGGTACTGTAGGAAAAGAAAAAAAAATGGATGCTCTGGAAGTCCATTGGCATGAATGTTTTACAAACTGTCACTCTCTCTCTCTCACATTCTGTGTATTCATTTAACAGTAAATATTGTCAGCACTCAACTCGAAACTATGTCATCAGAAGAGTTCATAGACAGTCATAAGGACAGAAAGCTGTTGGAGGACAGTAAAAACAAAACACCAAAAACGGTAAAGATAGTTCCATAGCAAATGCCATAGGGGATGAAGTGTTAGAGACTTCATTTTGCTGGGTCATCAGTGTTTGAAGTAGGGTGGCCAGTTTCGTTTCCTCCCTGCCTTTCCATCCCAGATTTTCTCTGGTACCCATTTTCCGAGGCTGGTTCTACCTCGAGGCCGAATTGATCTGAAAAATTCCCACTCAACTGGGGATTCGAACCCTCGACCATTCGGTTTCTAGACGAGTGTTGTAACCACTGCGCTAGCCGGTCCCTATATGGAGGACAGTATTCGGAATTAAAACGAGAATTACAGATATTTATACCTCCTGGTGGAAATATTATTTTTGTGACGTGACCTACTTAAAGAGCACCAGGTCGAGCTCGTGTCTACATACTGAAAATAAAGGGGGAACAGGAAGTTCGCTTTTAACGTGCTTGCTCTGAGTGTGAATGTTGTGCATATTTTTCGTTTCTACACACCTGATAGAATCCGTGTAGGTGGGTAACATTCATGATAGTATTTGTTTCTACACACATGATAGAATCTGTATAGGTAGGTCACCTTCTTGATAGTCATTGTTTCTACACATCTGATAGAATCCATGTAGGTAGGTCACCTTCTTGACACTCATTTTTTCTACACACATGATAGAATTCGTGTAGGTAGGTCACCTTTCTGACAGTCATTGTTGCTACACACCTGATAGAATCCGTGTAGGTGTGTCACCTTCCTGACAGCATTGTTTCTACACACCTGATAGAATCCATGTAGGTGGGTCACCTTTCTGACAGTCATTGTTTCTACACACCTGAAAGAATCCATGTAGGTAGGTCACCTTCTTGACAGTCATTGTTTCTACACACCTGATAGAATCGGTGTAGTTAGGTTACCCTCCTAACAGTCATTGTTTCTACACACCTGATAGAATCCGTGTAGGTAGGTCACTTTCCTGACAGTCATTGTTTCTACACACCTGATAGAATCCGTGTAGGTAGGTCATTTTCCTGACAGTCATTGTTTCTACACACCTGATAGAATCCGTGTAGGTAGGTCACCTTCCTAACAGTCATTGTTTCTACACACCTGATAGAATCCGTGTAGATAGGTTACCTTCCTAACAGTCATTGTTTCTACACACCTGATAGAATCCGTGTAGATAGGTTACCTTCCTGGCAGTCATTGTTTCTATACACCTGATAGAATCCGTGTAAGTGGATCACCTTCCTGACAGTCATTGTTTCTACACACCTGATAGATTCCGAGTAGGTAGGTCACCTTCCTAACAGTCATTGCACTGCACGGGTGAACTTAATACTCCCAGTTTAATATCTTACCTGATTCTAATGACATATATCAGGGGAAAAGAAACGAGTAGATGGGTTGGATACCTGGTATTTTTACTTAAATTAACGTTGTATTTTCCACTCAGCGCTTTGTTTCACCGTATAGGAGATTTGTTATCAGGGCATTTCTCTGACTATCTAGTGTGTCTCCTTGGTTAGTTGTTTTCTCAAAGAAATGTATGTTTCAAAACTAATATATACACATCGTTTGTGTGTGCGTTTAAATTTGAAGCGTGTCAGATTTTCCGTAGGGATGTTATTTATAAAGAAGCTGATCTTCATAATAGCAGTAGGTTAAAGTATAATCAATTTACTGGATTTAAAGTAGAATAATAAAGGTGGTAATTTTCTTCTAAACATGGACTTCTTGCTTTATTGGTTCTGTGAGTATGTGAACTATTTTTAGATATAATTTTTTAATGGTCCAACAAGTATAGGAAATACTTTTGTCAACTATATTTTCTTTTCAGTTCTCTAGTAAATATGATGATTATTCCTAAATCAATCAAGTGTCGTGCCCTGTGTCTTAGGCGATCATTTCTCTCCACAATTCCCTGTCTTTAGACCTGATTATGAGATCCGCCGGTGACTTTCTTTTCTTCCTAGTCACACTGACAGCCCATCCAGTAACTTCTCTCTCTGTCTTCCTCTATCTCTTCTTCCCTCAATTTTTCCAGTTGCCACAATGTGTTCCAATTTTCCTATTCTCAGAAAATATCCTACAAATCTCGCTTGTCTGTCTCTGATATTTGCTGTAATTTGTCTTTTAACTACAGCCTCTCTTAAAACTTATTCATTGGTTTTCTTAGCTGTCCATGGTACCGTCAACATCCTTCTTATAAACCACATTTCCATGGCCTCCATGTCTCGCTGTACTCTCTTATTCATGGACCATGCTTCACATCCATAAAATAAAATTGGCTCGATGTAACATTTAAGTACTCGGAATCTTGTTTCCATTGATATGGATCTGCTGCACAAGACGTTTCTCATTTTCTGGAATGCTGACCTGGCCTGAGCACATCATATTTGTTTTTTCGTTGTGATATTTCATCAGCTGTTATAATTGCTCCTAAAGTCTTGAATCTATCAAATTTTTCAGTTCTGTGCCATCGATGGTAACGCTACATTTGGTGGTATTCTTTTCTTTGAGATGCCCACAAGCATACGAAGAAGAAAAAGATATGACCATCACTTCAGTCTTCTTTTTATTCAGACTGAGTACTTTACCTTTACTTTCAAGAACCACGATGTCCAGAAGAGCCCGTAGCTCCCCTTCACTTTTAGCAATCAGAACTGTGTCGTTTGCATATCTTAAGTTGTTAAGGTTGTACACGCCAATTGATATTCCTGTTCATTCATTCATTCCTTTGCATGTCCCTTGCGGAACTTTGCCTCCCAAACAGCACTCCTGTAGGCCTCTCGGTTGTGAGCAAGATGGCCTGCTGCTGCTGCATCCATTTCCAGATCATCAACGATGTCTTGCAGCCATCTTCGTTTCGGTCTTCCTCTTTTTCTTTTTCCCATTATGTATCCTTCCAATACGGTCTTCTCTAAATTATCATGACGTTTAATGTGGCCAAAATATTTAAGTTTTCTCTCTTTAATCCTCTTTACTAGCCAGCCTTCTTCAATATTAAGCTCTTGTAGTATAGATATATTTGTTCTTTTTTGTGTCCACGATATTTGGAGAACTCTTCTATAGCATTTACATTCAAAGGCATTTATGTGCTTCTCAGCTGTTTTGTTAAGTGTCCAGGTCTCACAGGCATATGTTGCGATGGGAAAGATGCATGCCCTTAAAAATCTTATTTTTGTGGTTCTGTCTGCTCTTCTCCACAGATTCTTTATTTGTTTTACTTTCTGAAGAGCAATAGATGTCCTCCTTTTAATTTCCCTCATTGTATCTCCATTATTAGTTAGTAGTGATCCAAGATATTCAAAACTCTCCACTTCTTCCAGTTTTTCCTCACTGATACATATTTCAGTTGCCTTGTTTGTTTTGTCAGTTGTCATCACTTTAGTTTTCTTTGCATTAAGATAGAGGTTCTGCTCTTCGCTGTTCTTGCGGACTGACATAATTAGTTTTTCCATTCCTTCTTGTGTTGTGGACAGCAATACTGTGTCATCAGCATATCTAATCTCTAGTATTTCATAACCTCCAACTGTTATGGCATCGTAATATTCTTTGTCTACATCTTCTCTAACATTCCTCATTATATTTTCAGTATACAAGTTAAATAAGTAGGGTGACAATATGCACCCCTGACGGACCCCTTGTTTTATGTCAAACCAAGTTGTTGTTTCACCATTTATTCTTACTGCTGCTTGTTGGTCTAAATACAGCAGTGATGTTAATTGTATCAAATGTGTTGGAAATCCCATTTTTTCCATTATTTCCCAAAGTTTCTGGTGTTGTACACAATCAAATGCCTTTGAGTAGTCTATAAAGGATAAATATAGATTCACATTAAACTCCCTGCATTTCTCTATCATTAATCTTAGATTGAATATATGATCTCTTGATCCTCTTCCTTGCCTGAAGCCAGCTTGGACCATATTGACTTCTTCTATTTTCTTTCGAAGTCTACCCATTATGATTTTTAACAGAATTTTACTGGCATGACTAATCAGGGCAACAGTTCTGTAGTTGGTGCATAATTTCAGGTTACCCTTTTTTGGCAGTGGTATGAATACAGTTCTTTTCCATTCTTTTGGCCAAATACCTGAATGCCATATCTTTTTACATAGTGCATGATAGATTGTTGCACACTCCTTTCCTCCTGCTTTAATAAATTCAGCGGTTATCTCATCACATCCTGGTGATTAACCATTTTTCAGACTCTTTATTGCCCATAAAACTTCTTCCATTGTCGGCTCGGGTTCTTTCTCCTCCAATAATAATTCACACTGTTGATTTCTGCTTCCACAGTCGGTTGTTTCATACATTCTTTTGCAATAATCCTTCCATCTTTCCAGAATTTCCTCTGTCTCTGTCAGGGTATTCCCCATCTCATCACAAATTACATTTAGCTTAGGTGTGACATTTCTCGTCAATGTCTTCATTTCTTTAAACATTTCACTATCTCTTCCACACCTCTGATGTTCTTCTATTCTTTCACAACAATCTTGTATGTATTGTTTTTTGTCTTTTCTTATGTTTCTTCGTACTTCTTTTGTTAAAGTTTTATATTTATCTTTGTTGTTGTTTGTCACTCTCCATTGCGTCTTCATTTCTCTACATTGTTTTATCAGTTCTAGTGTACCTGCTGTGATCCATCTATTCTTTTGTGTTTTCTTTACTGGAACCATGTCTTTAGCTGTTGTTACTAAGATATCTTTGGCCTGCGTAGCCAATTCATCTGGTGTCATCTCTTCCTGTACAGCCATCAGGATTTCGAAACGGTTCTTCACTTCTATACTGTATTGTTCTGGTATATTTGTAAGGTCATAGCGGAGTGGTCTTGATCCCATAACTATCTTTTTTATCTTTATCTTCCTGTCTGCTATTAATAACTCATGGTCCGTGTCACAATAAGCACTTGGTAAAGTTTTTGCTGATGTTATGCTTGACCTCCACCTTCTCTGCACTAAAATGTAATCTATTTGATTCCTGGTTTTCCCATCAGGTGATGTCCATGTGTAAAGTCTTCTTGGATGTTGTTTAAAAAGTGTGTTAGCGATCATTAGCTCATTTTCCATACAAAACGCCATTAGATTGTCACCTGCCTCATTTCTGTGTCCTATGCTAAATTTCCCTACAACATGTCCTTCATCTTCTGCTCTTTCTGTACCAATTTTTGCATTAAAATCACCCATTATAAATACAATATCATTTTTCCGTACCTGGTCCATTGTCGTCTGCAGTGTGTTATAAAAATGTTCTACTTCATCTTCTTCTGCTGCTGATGTAGGTGCATATACCTGGATGACTGTTACATTTCTAGGAATGCCCTTAAGTCTGATTGTTAGGATTCTATCACTTACTGGATTGTAGCCTAGTAATGCTTTTGATGTTGATTTGTCCAAATAAAAAGCCACTCCATTCTTTCCTCCTACTTCTCCGCCAGAATATATAAATATATTATTATTCTCGCTCTTAAAGTGTCCTGATCCTTTCCATCGATGTTCGCAGATTCCCAAAATGTGTATCCGCGTTCTTTTCATCTCGTCACTTATTACTTGATATTTTCCCTCATACATACTTCTTACATTCCATGTTCCTACTCTTATTTTTCTTTTTAGTTTGATACAGGGGTTTTCCTTGGTAACACCGTCAGGATTTTGTCCGTCATCACAATTACTAGTACCGACCTCTGCCTCACACTCTTCCCCAGTGTTAAAATTAGATCTATCTGGCCTGGGGGACTCACCACCAGATCTTTTTCCTATTTGACTTTCCATGATTGCTGCTTGGGTTTCTTGGTATGTTTCCAGAAGGTAGTTTACCATTGCTTTCCTTCCGGGCAGTGACTGTACTAGTCAGTGATCGTAGCCATTGTCCCTACATTGAGATCATCTGCCTACCATCATAGAATGGTGACCATAACCAACATTATCTATCAGCTGCTCTCCCATTCCATCCACCACCTGCTCCCATGGCTTCACGTCACCCTGATCGGGGGGCTATACGGGTACTCCACCTTGCCCAAGGGTGTCCCGTAGACTGACGGAGGTAAGGAGGCGTCTTACTTCTCCTTTGATAGGGGATACCCCTACCCCGCTAACCTGGATATTCCTGTTATGTTTTCTATATTTCTCATTATGTTTTCGTTGTACAAGGAAAAGAGGCCAGGAGATAGAACACATCCTTGTCTCACTCCCAATTTTATGTCTTGGAATGCTCCTATTTGGTCCTTAATCCTCATTGCTGCTGGTTGGTGCCAGTATATGTTTTTGGCGAGTTTCAGATCTTTCCCATATATGACGATCTTTTAATATATGATGATCTCTCCCAGCATTCTTATAATTTCTGTGTGTTTCACTTTATGAATTCTTTACAGTAGTATAAGAAGCATAAGTCCGTCTTTACTTCTATTGATCGTTCCATCAATGTTCTCAATATATATATGGCATTCTTGTGCTTTTTCCTTCGACGAAGCCACACTGCTCTTCAGTGATTTCTGGTTTTGTTTTGCCCCTGTCTCATCTGTCACTTCTCATAACAATACGAAGCAGGACTTTGGTAGCATGGCTCATAAGGCTAATGGTTCGATGGTCTTCACATTCAAGTGCATCTAGTTTCTTTGGTAGGGCAACGAAAACTGATTGCAAAAGTTACTGTTATAGATGTCATTCAGCAATATGGTAATTATTTCTAGCCAAGCTCTCCTCTTCTTCGTCCCTTCGCTTCTACCACCAAGACCGTCCTGTGATCCTACTGAATTTACACCTGTGGTCCTCGATAGGTCCCGTGGTCCCCCGTGTGGTCCACACGAGATCTCCGAAAGGACAACAAGAGGTTCAGAGTATCGCACGGCTGGTGCGTCTTAGAAGCGGGATTGCGTGACACCGTGGTTTTCGTTTCACCAGTTTAGTCTAGAGTTGGACTTTCTCACCAGAAAACCTCGACGTGTTTTGGATATCAATATATCCCCCCTGGGTGAGAGGTGGTAGCCCAATCAGCCCATTCAGGCTAGAGTTAGACTTTCTCACAGGAAAAACTTGACGTGTTTTGAGATACTCGTGTATCACCGAGGGGTGAGAGATGGTTGCCCACCAACTCCAGCGTTGGACTTTCTCACCCGAACACCTCAGTGTGATTAGGATACGCATACATCCCCGCCGTGTGAGAGATGGTTCCCTATCTATACTGCCCTGGTCCAGTGTCTCCGACTTCAGCATTTTATGTTTGTGGCCGCTACCCTTTCTAGTTATGACCAGGATGGAGCTTTTGTCCAGGAGAATAAATCCTCGCCACTAGTGAATTTCACCCCTGTTGTAAACCGCTTTATGCATATTTCATCAGTATGGGTGTATATCGGACGTGACCAACCTCTAGAGCAGAGGTACCGTGACATGCATAGCCATGAAGTTTCATCCGTGGTGTAAGCCGGTTTAGGCATATTTCACCAGTATGGGTGTATTTCGGACGTGGCCGACCTCTAGAGCAGAGGCGCCGTAGTATGAGTAGCTCTCGCAGTGGTACTACTGGACATACCGATTAAGCTTCAATTTATCCTCTCCATCAGCTTTTCACATCGGTGCCACACAGCAACCCTGACTGCTTTTCCGTATTTTCTTCCATGGCCGGGAGGAGCTTCACTCCACGCCAGGCATTTGAAGAATCTCGCCAACAATGTCTTAATCTCTTAACCTCTGGATTAAGACGGTTCAGGCATTTCGCCCAGTATGAGTGCATTTAGGACGTGGCCGACCCCCATTCCTGAGGTGACGTGATTTGACTACTGTTTTGACTTATTCCTTTCTTTCACCTTTTCCTCAGTGGTGCCGTTCGGCAACCCCATTTGCACCTTTATTCACTGGCCGGGAGGAGCCCCCCCCCCCCCTACGGTAGATGAGCTACCAAACATGACTCTCATCTACCCGAAGCGTCTGATTTTCGGGCGCCAGATTTTCGCCTTCGCCCCTTCTCCTGTCAGTTTAAACAGTTCTGCACGAGAAGGCTGGAGCTGGACTTGACTGCTGGACTTGACTATTAGAGGCTATTTGAGACGCACGCCATTGGTGTGGAGAGCGTATCCTCCACCCCAACTCCGGCAATAACAGTCCTTAGAACCGCCAAGCTCTCCTAATTCTTCTTTGGTGATTTTATCTGGTTCTGGTGCTTTGTTGTTCTTCAAGTGTTTGATGGCTTCTTCCACTTCTGCTTTCAATATTAGATACCCTTCATTATTATTTCCTGCTTTCAATATTAGATACCCTTCATTATTATTTTCTATATCTATTTCGCTTTTATTGTCCTCATAGAGTTCTCTAAAGTATTCGCGCCATCTTGCCATTATTTCATCTCTGTCCATTATTGTGTGACTTCAGGCAACTAGTCTTGTGGTATGCCCTTTTGTTTGTTAACTCCTTTATTTGTTTCTACATATCTCTTGTTTCCTTGATGGTGTATCTCTATTTAATTACATTTCTTATTTAGCCACTCTTCTTTAGCTTTATTGCATTTTGTGTCTTATTTCTTTATTTATTTTGTCATATTCATCTTTATCTTCTTTAAGATTTCTTCTCCGATCCATTAGTTGCAAAATATCCTCTGTCATCCACCCCTGTTTAGCGTGTGGTTTATTTGGAGGTAGGATTTCTATAGATGTTTGCTGAATAGAGTCTTTAAGCATATTCCATTGTTCATCAATCGTTTATACTTATTATGTACTATGGTCTTATACTGCTCTATTATTGCCTTATCTTTTCGTAACATTTCTCCATCTAGTTCTTTGTTTTTAGCTACTGCTTTTAACATCTTTAGCCTGATTCTCAATTTTCCTACAATTGTGATGTGGTCACTGTTGCAGACTGCACTTGATCTTGTTTTCACAGATATTAGTGAGTTCCTGAATCTTCTGTTGATCATAATGTAATCTGTCTGGTTACGTATGTTATTATTTGGGCTTTCCCATGTCCATAGTCGCCTTGGGTGTCGTTGAAACCAAGTATTTCCTATTATCATTTTTTTCTTTTCTGTCCACTCAATCAACATCTCTCCTCTTGTAATTCTGATACCTAGTCCATACTTGCCAGTAGCTTAATTGTCTTGTTCAGCCCCTACTTTTGCGTTTAAATCACTCATCACAAAGTTTTCATCACAAATTTTATTTCCTATAGTTTGCACTGTTTCACTGCCATGTCCAGATTGTTGTAAAATTTTTTTATCTCATCATCAGAGTTTTCTGAAGTAGACAAAGCACTTTAGTGAGACGTGAGAGAAAGAAAAATCACAAGATACTTACCTGGGATTCGAACACGGACTCCAGTGGGACGAGCAGCCGTCTAGCCACGGGGAAACAGCGTACTAACGAAATGAGCCATCTCAGACCCCGAAACATGTATTTAGAAAGCTGTCATTAGTGCAGTTCAGCCGGCACGAAGGATCGTGACAACCGGGAAGAGACGAGGTCGTGACACAGAAATTCCGTAGCTTAGATTCATTCTCTCTAGCAAGTGCCATTTTTTTTGGACAAACACACGGTCTCCTGCCATGTCTTGTGCAAACTTGGACAACAACAACAAACGAACAAACAATTTTTACTGAAGTTAGTTTCAGGTATAGTTTCAGGAACATTTTGTATAAACAGGAAACAACGAGGCTTTTGTACTGTAAAGTAAGAGAACACAATCATGTAGGATTAGACCTAGACATCGTAGACAAAGCACTTTAGTGAGACGTGAGAGAAAGAAAAATCACAAGAGAATTACTTCACTTTGGGGTCCGAGATGGCTCAGTTCGTTAGTACGCTGTTCTCTCGTGGCTCGTCCTACCGGAGGCCGTGATTTTTTTTTTTTTTTTGTCTATGGTTTTTTTCGAGGTCTAATCCCACAAAATCGTGTTCTCTTACTTTCTGAAGTTGGTGCGTATACTTGGATGAGATTTGTGTCTGTTGGGTGGCCCTGTAATTTAACCATTAACACTCTGTCCAATATGCACCATAAACCTTTCACGGTTCTTGCTCTCTTCTTATCCAATATTATGCTACTCTATTTCTACACTGGTTTCCCCCGGAATATGTTATTTTGAAGTCTTTATGATCTCTGCTTCCTGCTCCAGTCCATCTCATTTCACATAAACCAGTGATGTTAATTTCCATTATTTTCGTTTCTTGTTCGATGTTTTCCAGTTTTTCAAGTTCTGTTACTGTTCCATTTTGCAATTATTATGGTGTTATTTGTGTTTTCTTTGCGTACAGTAGTTGGATGAAGATCTGGTATCACCTGTCGCGCGTGATAGTCCCTACCAGACGAGATGGTTCCACTGGAACCCCCATTAACGTCGTCGTGATTCAAATAATCGTGGATTGTCATGATTGTTCTTGGGAATGTACGGTCTTCGTTTTCCCTTGAGTTCCACCGGTATGTTAATGGTTTACTTCACTAGCCTTTGACTCTGGCCAGAGCCTACCCTACAAGGCAGCAGGGGGTTTGAAATCAGAGTTTTCCTTCTCCTAGATGAGCTACCAACCAAGACTAACGAGTCTCATCTACCCGAAGCGTCTGGTTTTCAGGCGCCAGTTACTCGCATTTCGCCCCTTCTCCTGTCAGATTAAACAGTTCCTCCACGAAAAGGCCAGGAGATGGACTTGGACTGTCAAATGCTATTTGAAGCGCAAGCCCTGGAGACATTTAAATAGAGTGGAGACCTTATTCTCAACACCACCTCGGGCTATTATAGTCCTTAGAATATTATATTGTTCCTAACGCATCATTTTCACATTTAGTTCTCATAAGCAGCCAAGCATTTCAAAACACTATTTATATATGAAATAGAATAATACTAAATTAATGTCCACTCTTCGTATATATACATTTGTCGTATCTGTACAAGAAACATCGTAGTTGTAATGAAAATAAATAAATAAGTAAAATGCAGTGAATTGTTGAATAAGATCGATGATATATTTAAGTAGCGCCATAATGGATACGGAATATGACGGGATATAACAGGCATTGGAGTTAGGGAGTGTTTTAGTATTGTAGCTTTATATGTCAGCACGTTTCTGTGTCGTTTGCATGGGTGTGCGTGTGTGTGTGTATGTTTTTTTTTAATAAGCAGTTATATTTGTGTACATGTTTAATGTAGGTAACGTCCTTGACAGGAGTTTCGAGTTCTTTACAGGCAGTTTCGTGTAGAATATTTCTAAACTTGTGCTATAGCATAAAGCTTTTATTTTTATTTAGCTGTCATTTATATATTGGTAAGTGATAAGAGAAACGACGACTGTGGTAAAACTAGTTCTAGTAATAATGATAGACAGAGGTGTGTGTTTCAGTTTTACATTACAAATAAAAGATACACAGAATAAAGCCAGAAAGTGTGAAGAAAATGGGAAATAAGATGAGCACGTATAATTAGAAAACATTAAAAAATATATAATCTATATTTCATCATTCTAAATGTGCTCTAAAGATTGATCTGATAGTTCTGCTATGCAATAAATGTGTCATTAATTCATTTACATAATCACTTGATAAACAAGTGAACGATAGTTTGTCTCTTAATAGCAATATTTGTGAGACAAATCACAAAAGATTACATTTTCTTGTCCTTATGTTTTGTTTGCACGACCACTCAAAAATATGTTGCTAAAATCACAGATTATATATATATATATATATATATCCTTCCCGTGCCGTTAAACGTCACATAGGGCTCGCAAAGTAGTTCGCCAGTTTTTCCTGTCTTCGGCGAGTCTTTCAACCCCATCAAAGGATTTTATGTATGTTAATTTGGCCTCTCTTAACAATGTCCTCTTCAGAGTTTCACGTGGCCTGCCTCTTTTTCTTTGGCCTGTTGTTTTCCACTTGATAGCTTGTTTTGGGATTCTCTGATCATTTCTTCTCATCAAGTGACCAACATATGTCCATCTCTTTTTCCTGATCACCCATGAGACGGGTTGTTGTTCAGTCATCTGTCTTATCTCTGCATTGATCTTGAATTCATTCCACTTGATGCCAAGTATTTTCCTTATGCATTTGTTTTCAAAAGAGTCTAATTTCTTTTCTAATTCTTTAGTTGTTTTTCAGCTTTCCTGTGCATAAATGAGGGTGGATATTGCATTTGAATTGAATAATCTTAATTTAGTTCTTGTGCTTATAACTTTTGAATTCCATATGTTCTCACGATTCTTGAAGATTGATGCTGACTTTGCAATTCTGATCCTAACTTCCTTTCTAGTGTCACCATCCTGGTCTATGTAGCTGCCAAGGTATGCAAATTGATTGACTTCTTCAATATCTGTCCCTTCTATGTGTATTATTCCATTTTGTTTAAGGGGAGTTTTCATTATTTTTGTTTTGTCTTTGTTAATTTCACGTCCTATTTTGGTAGCCATTGAAGACAGGCTATCTGTTTTTTCTTGCATGGAATTCACATTATTACTGATAAGAGTTATGTCATCAGCAGAATCAAGGTCTTCTAGTTTGTTCCCATGTACCCAGTCAATACCTGTGTTACCTGTGCAGCATTTTGTCATTATGAAGTCTATTGTAATCCCAAAAAGTGAAGGAAACAGTATACATCCTTGTTTCACACCTGTTTCAATCTGGAACCGTTGACTCATCCCTTCTTCTGTCTTGACTGCACAAACATATCCATTGTAGAAGTCCTTAATGATGTTGACAATTTTAGATGGTATTCCATATAGACTTAAAATTCTCCATAATGAATAAATATGTATATATATATATATATATATATATATATATATATATATATATATATATGGCTGAAAGAGCCTTTATTCGCTTGTTAAATCCCTAGCATGTAAATTTACTGTAATCCATTCGCCTTTAATCGTTTAACCAGCTCCTACTGCTTGTAAAATACTCTTAACCATTCACCACTGGTTGAAGAGCAGAATTGGTCAAAGAGACCTAATGGCCAATCAAACTCACTCTTTATATTCATCTCTCCTCGCTTCAGCTAATCTAATGTAATGTAACATAATCTACCCTAGCCACAGATGTGGTGATTTGGTCTAAGATAAAAAAGCTAACAGCGGACCTTTGATTAACATTCTGACTACAGGACTTAAATGATGTACATTCCACCTCCATCGCTCTTTCTCCGCGGCAATTGAAAGTTGAGACACAGAATACAGGCAGATAGAGGTGTATGGTACATTTTTACAAAGCGATAGAAGTGAGTGAGAAAAGTTAGAACAAACATAAATAATGAAAAACATACAACATCCAATATCTCGGAGTGAGCCTTTTTCATGGATTACATAGTTGTACAAAAACAAACACAACATAAAATAAAAGAAGAAAATGAAAAATTTAGCTTTGTGGCATCCAAAAATAGTTTTGTATTTTCTTCTTTTATTTGATGTTGTGTTTGTTTCTGTATGTAATTCCTGTCAAAGGCTCATTCCGAAATATTGTATGTTGTATGTTTTTCATTATTTATGTTTGCTCTCACTTTTCTCACTCCCTCTATCGCTTTATAAAACTGAACCATACACCTCTATCTGCCTGCATTGCTAGAACCAGTTTTACTTCAGTAGTTATCTCTTTTATCGAGACACAGAATAGAGCGGATTATAGTGACTTGTATATAATTCCTAGAGACGCAAACGTCTCAACTTATTCCATCACGTGAGGTAAAAACATGGCTGGGCATAAGGAGCAAAAGAGTGGGATTCATGATGTACTACGAGTGGGTTCCATATGATCGTGACCGGCACTGATTAACTGGCACTAACAGCTGAGCCAAACCTCCAGTGCAATCAGTGTTTCCTCCATTTCTGTAGGACCATCGAAAGATTATTTACCACATGTAATCTTTTGCGGCATTGTAACAATATTCATACAGTTCTCTTATCAATTAAAATGAAAGGTAAATAATTAAAATTCTTAAAATGCGTAGGTTTTTCAACTTTTTTAATTACACTAAGTGGACATGTAATTTGCTACAGGTCCTGAGCTCCTTATACAAAGTGCTGATACATCATTCATTTTGTTTGAAACTAGTTTTATATTCTAAACCTAGAGGTGGCATTGTTTTAAGCTATGTGACTGTAGGCTAATGAAGTGTGAATAAAATACGGAATAAATTTAACACAAACATTGATAGCGCACCTTCACACGAAAGGAAAGAAAAAAGTAATGGAATACTGGAAAACAAACCGATTATTACATTTTTTTAAAAAGTATGACCAATTCTGCATTATATACTTCTTTCTTTTTTTTTCTTTCCTGTGTGTATACAAATTGCTATACGTAATTTTTATAAGCAAAAAAAAATTATATATATATATGTATAAATATATATATATATATATATATATATATATATATATATATATATATATATATAGCCCCTCCCCCTCCAAGTTGCAACATTACTTTCTTTTCAAACAAACACATAATCATACGCTGTTATCAGTGCAAGAACCACGTGGTTTTTTGTGTCCACTTATGTATCCTGAAACCCTTTGTGCGGAATGAAATACACATACGTGCGTATGAGAAAGTAACATATTCTGAGAAAGAGACATAAACGGCACAAATAGTGTGTATTTGTTTGTAGAACAAACGGTAAAAGAAGGTACTTTTTTATATGTTCTAAGAGAAAAAAAAACAAATAGATTAATCATGCAGTTTGTTTTAAACAACAGCATTTCATTCTTTTGCTGCACACTTTCCGCGTTAAACAACAGCATTCCCCTCTTGTGCTGCACACTTTCCGTGTTTACAACAGCATTCCCCTCTTGTGCTGCACACTTTCCGTGTTTACAACAGCATTCCCCTCTTGTGCTGCACACTTTCCGTGTTTACAACAGCATTCCCCTCTTGTGCTGCACACTTTCCGCGTTAAACAACAGATTTCCCTTCTTGTGCTGCACACTTTCCGCGTTAAACAACAGATTTCCCTTCTTGTGCTGCACACTTTCCGCGTTAAACAACAGATTTCCCTTCTTGTGCTGCACACTTTCCGCGTTAAACAACAGATTTCCCTTCTTGTGCTGCACACTTTCCGCGTTAAACAACAGATTTCCCTTCTTGTGCTGCACACTTTCCGCGTTAAACAACAGATTTCCCTTCTTGTGCTGCACACTTTCCGCGTTAAACAACAGTATCCCGTTCGTATCCAAGAATATTTTTGATGCATGTGCTTGTCAGTGCTCATTCCTCACCATGACACCATGTCAATGTCACATCTGATTATTTGTTTCAGGCTGTCTGACACACTCGAAATTAATGAAATTCTGACTTGAGAATCTGAACAAGAATAAACATATGCCATGGATGTACGGGTTGTGGCTCTGGTTGCCTGGGGTTTGCTCGTGGTTTGTGTTTCATCTCAGACATGTAAGAGTTACGTGTTGTAGCTAAAGTAATTATGTGTTACCACCAACGCTTGCAGTATTGTGAATATTGTAGTACAAGTACTTTCGAAGGTCGGTGGTTCGAATCCGGTAGGAGACGCCCTAGTCACTCAGCTGTAGAAATAGTTACTTGTTTGTTTGTTTTTTTTCGTTTTCTGGAGCTAGGAAGTGAAGTGACCAGATAATGCATTATGTGCCAGGGTGTTAATATGGTTGAATGTTGGAGAGACACTAGCAGCAGCATAAACAGCTGTATAGTAATAATAAACGCTGTACTGACAGCTGCAGCTATATTAGTAGTAGTAGTAGTAGTAGTAATATGGACTGGGGGAGATGAATGACAGAGGTTATAAATTAATTGAATGGGCAAGAATACACAGCATGGTTGTAGGAAACACCTGGTTTAAATAACATCCCCGAAGACTGGCAACGTGGTGCAGCCCAAACAAAAAGACTTTTAACCAGATAGACTACATATTAATCAACAAACGATTCCGCAATGCATTACTGACAACAAAAACCATGCCAGGAGCTGACTGCAATAGTGACCATGACCCGCTCTGTGGAAACGTTAGAATAAAGCTAAAGAAAGCAGGCAAAAAAGTGAGAAACATCAAACTGAATACAGAACTTCTTAAAAATTACCAAGAACTGCAAGAACAATACAAAGTTATTATAACAAATAGATACAATGCAATAGCAAAGATAAATAGTATAGATGAACAATGGAAAATGTTAAGAGATTCTATCCACCAAACTGTTAAGGAGATAATACCACCGAAAAAAGAAGCCCCTAAAAATAAATGGATGACAGACGACATCTTAGGTCTGATGGACGCGAGGAGGAGGAGTAAAAATAACCAAGAAAAATATAGCAAGATAAATAAAGAAATAAGACGCAATGCAGAGAAGCAAAAGAAGTGTGGTTAAATGAACAGTGCAGACAGATAGAGGACTCTCATAATAAAGACAGCAAAAACATGCACAAACGAATTAATGAACTCACAGGCAGGAAAACAAAATATACCACATGATGCCTGAAATCGAAAGAAGGTAAAATGTTAATGGGAAAAGAAGACATTGTGGACAGGTGGACATAGTATATCGGTGAGCTATATGGAGGAGAAAGACCACAACTAATACCAGATACAGAAAACTGTGATGGACCATCAATACTTGAAGATGAAATCATAGATGCCATCAAACACATGAAGAAAGGAAAAGCTACTGGGCCTGATAATATAACAATAGAAGAAATAGAGGCACTAGAGGAGACAGGAATAAAAATAATAACCAAGTTACTGAATGACATTTACAACAGTGGTTATATTCCCAGTGACCTGATTAAATCCACGTTTATAGCACTACCAAAGAAACCAGATGCAAAGGAATGTGACGACCACCGGATTATCAGCCTCTCATGTCACATAACGAAGCTATTTCTGAGAATAATTATGAGAAGAACAAGGAAAAAGATAAAAATGGAAATAGCAGATGAACAGTTTGGATTTGTTGAAGGAAAGGGAACACACAATGCCATTTATGCTTTACGAACACTAATAGAAAGAGCTTTAGAAGTACAGACAGATCTCTACTTATGCTTCATTGATTACACCAAGGCATTTGACAAGGTGAAACATAATGAAATTATTAAAATCCTTGAAGACATCAATATAGACAGCAAAGACCTGAGGATTGTATAACATTTATACTGGCAGCAAGAAGAAGCACTTTAAGTTGAAAATAGAATTGGAAAATATCAACGTATAAAACAAGGGGTGCGACAATGATGTGTACTATCTCCAGACCTTTTTTCTCTGTATAGCGAGAATATTCTAAGAACAATCATCACAGAACCAGGCATAACAATTGGATGATACAATATTAACAACCTTCGGTATGCTAACGACACAATACTGATAGCTGAGAACCAAAAGGACCTGCAAAATCTCTTGGATAAAGTCGCCAAAGAAAGTGAACAGAAAGGCCTTACTTTGAACATCAAAAAGACAGAGACTATGGTTATATCTAAGAAACAGAATCCACCAGCATGCAGTATTAAATTAAACGGAACTATTCTAAAGCAGGTGCATACATTCAAATAGCTTGGAGCAGTAATAACTTCAGATGGAAAATGCAGAACAGAAATTAGGAACATAATAGGCCAAGCAAAGACTGCATTTCAGAGAATGAGAAACATATTAGCTAACACATCTTTATCAATGAATGTTAGAAAACGAGTCCTAAAATGCTATATTGAACCTATCTTGTTATATGGAAGTGAATCATGGACAATAGGCAAGTCTGCACAAAAATCATTGGAAGCAGCAGAAATGTGGTTTATTAGAAGAATGTTGCGAATCCCCTGGACAGCAAAAATAACTAATGAAGAATGTATGAGAAGAGCTGGAGAGACAAAAAAAACCTTGTCAAAAAGATAAGACAGAGACAATGTACTTCCATAGGACATGCAATGAGAAGAAGGGGCATTGAAAATATTATAACAACAGGAAAAATAGAAGGAAGAAGATCAAGAATAAGACCAAGAGAAATGATACTGGACAGTCTGACGGGATGGTGTAAGAGGAGATCACCAACTGAACTGATGGCCTGCATGAAGAATCGGGTACTCTGGAGAAGAATAATAGCCAATGCCAGTCGGCACAGCATCTGATGATGATGATGATGATGATGATGATAGTAGTAGTAATAATAGTAACAATAAAAAGTGGTAATTGTTATTATTGTTGAGAGTAATTTTTGGTGATAGTAGTAGTAGTAGAAGTAATACTAGTAGCGCTAATTTTATCATCAGTAGTAATTTTAATAGAAGAAGTATTAAAATAACAATAACATAGAATCATACAGGCAGAGGACTGTTCACTCTAAGCTTCTCTGCGAGCACACACACGAAACGATCACACCGACAGCGAATTTTTATATGCCGAGAAAAAAATAAAATTGCTTCTTTTATTTATCACTTTCCTGATGTTACTTTTTTCTGCAGCGGCACTGAATATAAATGTGAGCGCTATAAAAATGTATTTTCTCTATTTTGTTTTTTTTTCAATGTATTTTTGAAGTACTTTTACACCGTAATTTGACTTTGCGACGCACATTGTGCGCACAATATTTTTTCTGAAAATAGATTTCTACATGGGTTAAATTATTTTTAAAGCTCGAACTGTAGAACACTAGAGGGCACAGTGAAGTAGAGCTGTAATCAAAGAAACTACTGGAGGTTAAATTCAACTTTTAAAGAAGGCATGGATGACAGTTTACAAATGTTTCTTTAGACTACAGTATTCGTTCATCGAATGCAGGTATCTTACGGTGCTAATTATTTCTCTAACGTACTAGATATTCACGCTGAATAAAGATAAAGGTTAGTGTTCTTATCACGTATTGCTAATTGTTCTCCATTCTTTCATTGTTCTTTCTTTTTCTGTAAAGCTGCACATCTCCGTCTAATACATTTATTGAAGAGAAATAGCAAATTCGGATCATCGAAGCTTTCTTTCTGTACTCAGATGCAGCATATACCTGGACGATCAGAAAAAAACAGGAAAATAAATAATCTCTTGAAAACATCTGTCCAAGTGGTACAAGATTAAAGACAACCATAATTCTTCAGATAATTTTTTGTAAAGTAGAGAGACAGGAGATTGAGACTGTGCCCTATAAACTGACATTGACAAGAAAAAAAATGAATGTCCAAGAAATAAACGTTTATGAAAGCTGATAAAGTAGTTTGGTAAATAGAAATTCACCGTTAGTTTTAGTAACTGAGCTATAATAATAATAATAATAATAATAAAACATTATTATTGCCCTTAGGGCCATCATTTGTGGTAGTAATAATTAGTAGTGAATCATCTGCGATATCGACAGAGATTCTGTCTCGCCGATAGTGATTTGTTGCACTGATAGAGATATTACTACATGGTAGTGGCGCCATTAGTAGTATCCATAAATTGTATTGATAACATTGGTTGCATTATTAGACAGTATTTGCAATACTGGATTCTGGATATGAACTAGCTGTATTGCTGGTCTGAGATAGCTTCTTCTGTACAATCGGGACACGCCCATAAGTGTTTTGCATTCGACATCAGAATGCCTTTTAGTGTTTTGGCTGATATAGTTTTAATATTTTCCTGCATACAGTTATCTAGCATTCATTCATTCATTCATTTGCATGTCCCCTGCGGAACTTTGCCTCCCAAACAGCACTCCTATAGGCCTCTCGGTTGTGACCAGGATGGCTTGTTGCTACTGCATCCATTTGCAGATCGTCAACGATGTCTTGCAGCCATCTTCGTTTTGGTCTTCCTCTTTTTCGTTTTCCCATTATGTATCCTTCCAATATGGTCTTCTCTAAATTATCATGACGTTTAATGTGTCCAAAATATTTCAGTTTTCTCTCTTTAATCCTCTTTACTAGCCAGTCTTCTTCATTATTAAGTTCTTGTAGTATAGATATATTTGTTCTTTTTTGTGTCCACGATATTTGGAGAACTCTTCTGTAGCATTTACATTCGAAGGCATGTGTTTCTCAGCTGTTTTGTTAAGTGTCCAGGTCTCACAGGCATATGTTGCGATGGGAAAGATGCATGCCCTTAAAAATTTTATTTTTGCGGTTCTGTCTGTTCCTCTCCATAGATTCTTTATTTGTTTTACTTTCTGAAGAGCGATAGATGTCCTCCTTATATCTAGCATTGCAGAGTATTATTATTCTCGATGTTGATGTACATGCCGCTGCACGACCTCCGCCGTGCGAAATAATCTCCTTTCTGACTTCGCTCAGTTGCATGGACTATTTGATATGTCGATCATGTGGGTGTAATTCTAAAAGTATTTTACACTAATCTAATTTAATCTAAGTGTCATGCCGGGTGGCGTTGGTGGCCATTTCTCTCCACAATTCCCAATCTTTTGCGTTGATTATGAGAATAATACAATATTATAAAACAGTATTTGCATTATTAATGTTATTACTAGATAATATTGGCATAATCTGTGGTATTTACTGGATGATAGTTTCTTCGTTTGTACTGGAAGGTAATGGCGCCATTTATCATCATGTGCCATGTCTGGAGGCTTCGGTGACCAAGTCTATCTATAGTTTCCGATCTTTCATGTTATCCGTCAGTTCTGTTGTTGTGCCTCTCCCATGCCATTTTGTCAAATCATCTAAGATTTCTCTCTTGGTCCACCTCTTCCTTTCCTGCCTCCAATTTTCCCTGTTGTCACGATATTTTCTATCCCTCGTCTCCCACTAAATGATTAATAAAGCGAGGCTGTTTCCCTTGTAGTGTGTTTATTAAAGTTCGTTTCTTCTTGGCTTTCCTTAGGCATTCTTCATTTGTTATTTTAGCTGACAATAAAGATTTAAGAATACCATGGACATAAAAAATGGCACATTTAATGATTTTACAAGGGTGTGTTTTAATTGTTATTACCTTTATTTGTGATATTGTTGATGTGTGATTGTATAAACTGTTTTCTCATCTTCTAGCTTCCTTAAGCGGATGGTTTGGATCACAGTGTCAGTACAAATGTCACTGTACTTCAGATGTTGTGTGTGGTGCAGATGGTGAATGTGCAGATGGTCGTTGTGGAGGTGGATGGTTTGGTCCAGCGTGTCAGTTCGGTAAGTTCAGTACATATGTTTGTAAGTTTACACAAACTTACCTAGAACTTAGGACGGTCGATGAAAACTTGTGGATAAGTGAAACACAGCATATTTCTATTCCTAAATACACAACATAACTTTATATTTAAAATATTCATTATGCAGACATGAGAAATGATAGTATAATAGTTGTTATTTGTTATTTTCTACTATGGTAAAATATGACTACTAGAATGTGGATGATTTTTACAATAAATTATAAAGATGCTATCGTATACAGCAGCATGCTACAAATCAATGGACATTTCATACTATCATGTATGTACATATTTGCATACACACGAAGTTGTAAATTTCAATCAAACCAAGATGACGAATTATGCACAAGAAGCTGCGAATTCCAGTCGATCAAGAGAGCCAACTATGGACAATAAACTATACATTTCAGTCAGCCAAGAAGGCAAACTATATAAAGGAAAAAACGTATGTTAAAGTTAAACTTATGTTCCTCTCTTTATCGCTCTATATCTCTCTGTCTCTCCTTCCTCTCCATCTCTCTTTCCTCTCTCTCTCTCTCTCTCTCTCTCTCCAGTTGGAAGCAAAGAAGAACACATAACTGGTATCAGGTAATATGGGATCAGAACACTTATGGGCTAATTGTCCGATATGGAATGAGGATGATCCATCGACTAACTAACATCTCTCTCAGTCTCTCTGTCTCTGTCTCTCTCTTGGCAAAGTGCAGCCAACGCTTGAACAACATATGTCTTCTAAAATCTAGACTTGATCTTTACAAGAAAAGCTTTAGTTATTCTGCTGCTCATCTTTGGAATACCCTCCCATCCTATATAAAAAAATATAAATTATAGTCCTTCCTACAACTACAAGCTTTCCCAATATCTATTTGATGTCGACTACATGCCTCCATGAATTACAAAACTTAAAAGTTATCTTAAGCTGCTCTTACAGACACCGAATACAATTAATGGTTTTCTGAATAGTCCCGAAAATTTTGTTTAGTAGATAGTCATTTATAATGTATGTAGTTACTTCTGTACTGAGTGAATGTTTAAGAGCGAAACGTAAATGTTATATTTTATGTGTCTCAGCTTCAATGTTAGTTATGTTTGTTATATGAACAGCATATTTGTAGAATGTCTGGAATAGAGTGAAAGATGTATGATAAAGGGCAGAATGTCAGACGGGCCTGCGTGCTCAATTCTTAACCCTTTTGAAATAAAGATCAATCAATCGATCAATCTCTCTCTCTCTCTCTCTCTCTCTCTCTCTCTCTCTCTCTCTCTCTCTCTGTGTCTCTCATGTCCTTTTTCTCTGCCTCTCTTTTTCTCACCCATTATCTTTTTTCACTGTCTAGTTTCTGAGTATACTCTCATTCGGACAATTGTCAATATCCTACCAATTCATCGACAGCCTTCTTCAGTTGCTGTAGTTCTAAAATGGCGTTCTCACTGGGTAGCACATTATCAAGGACTGATGCCAGGGACCATCGATGAACATTCTGTGCGATATTCACTGACACAAGTGGTGGAGTAATTATGGGATCATCTCGTTCGCAATGATACGGAGAACATAATACTGAACAGCAGTTCTTCATCATAGGAAAACGAATAGTATAAGGCTAATCTTAACCTTGTGAGATTTATTTCAACATTTCAAGTCAGAAATTAGTACGAATACACTGCGCGGGAATTAAATAACTGAGAGGAAATACAAACTCTCCCCGATGTACTTTATGTGGCAAATTTATTTTTCAAACAATCATGGAGTCATGTTTTACTCCCATTATAAAATATATAAGATTTGACCTTGATGTAAAAAAAAAATCATTGACAGAAAAGTTATATAAGAGAAGTATACTTTGAAAAAGTGTCATATATTTTAATCCATCTCTAAATAAAAATGTACAAAGTATTCCACACAACGTCCCCATTTAAGACTCTGTAAGAGTTATCAGTTGTCATTACATGTGTCAAGAAATTAGTAGCTGCTAGTTGTTGATAATATCCATTATTTCTGGACATGAGCGACTGGCAAGTGCTGCCACATTAGAAAACTGTGTGATATGTGAGACGTCACATACATTTTATATTAAGTCGGTGGTTACATTGCGGTGAGCTGTTGTTGCTTTAGTATTCCCTTGATGAGTTACATGGCTGGTACTAGAATACGTATTTCAATTTGTTTTATCTTTTTATTGCTCTTCGTATTAAAAGTCAGTTTCTACTATAAACGATTCCCTGACTATAGATGCAATATATGCAATGTAAACTTTCAGATGTATCTTTGACTTTAAATTTCTGATAAGAACCCATGTTCACTTTGAAACATAACATATGTTATCCGAGTTCACATTTTTTGGACTTTCAAAATTATTCTTCTTTGTTTTACGTGTTTACTCATTAGTTAAAGAAACAAAGTAAGTTATTAACTCTTATCAAAAGTATGCAAGACACTGACACTTAATGTAGTAATAAGTATATATATATATATATATATATATATATATACCAGGGTCATACCGAAAGTCGTGAGCAATTTTTTTTTTAAAAATCAGAATTTATAGATTGAAAAAATATAAATGCATCTAAGTGCTCTATCTCCAGACATTTTTTCTCTGTATAGCGAGAATATTCTAAGAACAATCATCACAGAACCAGGCATAACAATTGGAGGATACAATATTAACAACCTTCGGTATGCTGACGACACAGTACTGATAGCTGAGAACCAACAAGACCTGCAAAATCTCTTGGATAAAGTCGCCAAAGAAAGTGAACAGAAAGGCCTTACTTTGAACATCAAAAAGACAGAAACTATGGTTATATCTAAGAAACAGAATCCACCAGCATGCAGTATTAAATTAAACGGAACTATTCTAAAGCAGGTGCAGAAATTCAAATAGCTTGGAGCAGTAATAACTTCAGATGGGAAATGCAGAACAGAAATTAGGAACAGAATAGGTCAAGCAAAGACTGCATTTCAGAGAATGAGAAACATATTAGCTAACACATCTTTATCAATGAATGTTAGAAAACGAGTCCTAAAATGCTATATTGAAGCTATCTTGTTATATGGAAGTGAATCATGGACAATAGGCAAGTCTGCACAAAAATCATTGGAAGCAGCAGAAATGTGGTTTATTAGAAGAATGTTGCGAATCCCCTGGACAGCAAAAATAACTAATGAAGAATGTATGAGAAGAGCTGGAGAGACAAAAAAAAAAACCTTGTCAAAAAGATAAGAGAGAGACAATGTACTTTCATAGGACGTGCAATGAGAAGAGGGGGCATTGAAAATATTATAACAACAGGAAAAATAGAAGGAAGAAGATCAAGAATAAGACCAAGAGAAATGATACTGGACAGTCTGACGGGATGGTTTGAGAGGAGATCACCAACTGAACTGATGGCCTGCATGAAGGATCGGGTACTCTGGAGAAGCATAATAGCCAACGCCAGTCGGCACGGCACATGATGATGATGATGAAGTGCTGTATTCATTTTTTTTCAAACATAGCATTCATGCGAATCTATACTATATCTCCTCTCTCTATTTCTTCGTCCTGTATGTTTTTGTACGATTAAGGCTCACGATAAAACGTCATAACTCTATATTCGATAAGTAATAAAGGTGTTCCTACTTTTTTCCTTTTTATAGTTTATACACCTTAATCTGCATTCTTTGCACTTCATGTAGAGGTCACTTGACATAATCGTATGTGTCAAGTGACCACTCGGAGCAGAAAAAAAATGGCCGTTACTGATGTTTTGTTTCGTCAACGCACTGTTATTGAGTCCTCCGTTAAAGGGGAAATCACTGCTGCTGAAATTCACCAAACACAGACTTTAGCTTGCTTATGGAAATGTGTGCATGGGTGCTAGGATTGTTAGGAGGTAGATGAAACATTTCGAAGATGGAAAACGAGCATCCAAGATATGCCTCACAACGGTCGCCCTCGAACCACCTCCACTGAACGCACCGTGGAAATGGTTCACGACATCATTAAACAAGACATACGTGTCACAGTTTCTGAAATCGCTCTAAATCTTGGAATAAGACACAACGCAGTACAGGAAACTATTGAAACCCTAGGCTATAGAAAAGTGTGTGTCCGCTGGGTCCCACAGAAAAGAGAACGTCCAGAATGCAGTGGGTCTGTGCCTTCGGTCAGCTGGATCGGAATTCTACCGGGAGGGTATTTTCAAACTTGCATAGTAATGGTAAAAATGTATGCAGAGAAAGTAAGATTATGTTGAAAAGTGAAGAAAAGGATGCAGTTAAGGTTATACATTTATATATTTATATTTTCTCTACCTATAAATTCTAATTTTAAAAATATTTTTCCTTTTTGCTTACGATTTTCGGAATGACAGCCGTATATATATATATATATATATATATATATATATATATATATATATATATATATATATATATATAAAGCAAGTATCAACTCTTAAGTTGGTGCAATGATTGTTCTATTTGTATGAAATATGTTGAT
This sequence comes from Achatina immaculata, assembly GCA_009760885.1. Lineage (NCBI taxonomy): Eukaryota > Metazoa > Mollusca > Gastropoda > Stylommatophora > Achatinidae > Lissachatina > Lissachatina immaculata. The sequence goes on along the minus strand of CM019721.1, from coordinate 47,699,524 downwards.
CCGGTGTTTTTTTTCTAATGCAAAAAATTATTCCACACATTGCTATCTACCATCATGTGTTAAAAACAGCAGTCAACAAATCAGTGCTCCTCGTCAATAAATATGCGTAAAGTAAAATATACAGCACTGGATAATTAATTAATTTGAAATTTTTACAAATAGTTTCTTAAGTAGTTATATAATGATAATAAATAGATAAAAAAGAGTACAACTTACGAGATTAGTCCTAATTCTCTATTAAAAAGTGTAATAAAACTGAAAAAAGATGTCTGAATTATTATTATTATTATTATTATTGCATACTTGTAGAGAGGAAGGAAGCCATGAAGAAGACCAAAACAATAACTGTAAATCATCAAAACGATTTTTTTATATCAATCAGGAAATGGTGGAGATGCTGTCTGATTTGACATTCGCGACTATTAACAGGCATGCTAGAAACACGGTTAGTCAGCTGTAACCGACCAAGACCCTCCCATCTCTCTTTTGTACCCCCAGTAACAGGCTCAGCATGACTAACGGGACAGGGATCGCAGTTGTCCTCAAGGCGGTGGGATCTGCTAAAAAAGTATTATCTGATATTTTTTTAGTACCACTCATAAACTAAAAAAAAAGGCTGATCTCGTAACCAGTTCCCAGTCAGACAGCTCTGTGGCTCAACACCATCACTGAATAGGCCACACAGAGACTATGCTCGCAATTCCAATGAGATAGAAGAAGAAGACGTTCTTGGAAGACCTGGTGAAAAGCCTCGCTATGCAGAGAGTGACCCTGTGTAAGGCCGCAGCATCATCTGCTGAATGACTAGAGGAATAAATCCGAAGATAGAACTAACTACACGCTGAAGAAAACTTGGCGTCTTAACACAAACATTGTCTGTGGATTTTATAGTCGGTTGTGTAAACTCAGTGTTGGTGAAACCAGTTATGTGAGAGACTGCTGCGCAGAATAGTTATCAGCACCCTTCTCCCCTCCCCACCCCCCCAGCTGACTTAATGTCATTGCTGTTATTTTTGTTATATTTTGGCTTGGTGTCATCAGCACAAAAATGCTTCTTCATTTTTTACATGGCATTTATTTTATATAAACAGTGGACTTGGCTTATAGAAAAGCATCATCTTTATCGGGTTTAATAGACTATGACGACAAGACGTGTGTTTCTACAAGTCAGAACACAGCGACAATCACCCTAGGCGGCTGGTACCTGTTTACCTGGCTCAGAGTTCGTGTCAGTAATTCTGGTGAGTGAACATTATAAGAGAACAACAGGCTTTATATAACGATAATATTTGTGTGCTGTGATGAGTGTATACGTCGAATATAGAAACAAATAGCATTTTAACTCTTAACTTACGCAACAATATCCATGACACACGAACATGTTTGCAATACAAATTGGCCGCTGTCATTATTTAGGGGGGAATAATGTGATGCTTATTTTTAATGTCTGCAACAATTTACAAATTTGAAATCTAGATTGCAGAACAAACCATATGACTGTAATTACATATTTTTAATTTTATGAAAAGCCATTTAATCTTTTCATGGTAACTTAAGAGTTAAAATTTAAGAATTTCTCTACTACAAAGCGCGATATATCTACATAGCTTCTTAGATCATCAAAACTATTAGGCCTCTCACCCTTCAGTGGAAGTGTTTCAGCCTTTGAAATGCCTCATACTCTTGGTCATGATTCCCAGACATCTGTACATTATTGATTTTTCCCCCGTCCTACCTGGAGATGAATTACAATTTCCCACGTGAGTCTGAATCTTGAAACACTTCTTAACTATTCTGCCACTCAGGACTTGTGCCAGAAATTATAAATTAAACTATCAAACTTTCTATCATCGGTTATTTTGTTTGTTTCATACGCAGGGTGAAGACTTTTCTGCTGTTTCTGAAAGACTGGGTCATTTTTCTTATTTGTCCCTTAATATCCGTTTGCTTACAAGTCGTATGCTGATGCACATACGGATCCTCCTGCTATCACCTTAGTCTCAGTTCTCACTACTTGTTTGTTTTCTCAACTTCTCACTCTCGAATGTGTTAATCTTGTCACGTTTTATATGGGACTTTAAGTATAGCCTCTTATGTGTGCTCGCCATTGTCTCATCTTACATGTGTATCAAAAAAGAAACTTGTTAAATTTTAGTTTGAAGAACAATTTCTGTAACACCATCAATGTTCTTAGCAATTTAATAAGGCAAAGTATTGCAAAACAAGTAATTTTCACTAACAGTTTTTTGTTTCACTTTTTTTTTTTTTTGGCGGGGGAGGGGTCTGGCTAAATTCTAACAACTTTCCTGGTCAGTATTTCATGCTTTTAATAGTTTCGTCCATTTATAGCATAAGTCATTCACATTTGTTAGTTACTTGAAATTGGTGTAGTTTTTTTTTAATAAATCAAGCATTCTTCATTTGCTTTAATGACATGTATTGGTAGTATGAAGTTTTTATAACACATTTATATAATGTTCTCTTCAAGAATATTTTTTCCGTTAATAAAGATTATCAGCGTTAATCTAGCAGCTCAGTTTGTAAGCACTTTGTTTTCTTATCTTATCTTATCTCCTTCCCGTGTCGTTAAACGTCACATAGGGCTCGCAATGTAGTTCGCAAATTTTACTTTGTCACATGTTTGGGGCCGACGAATGAGCTCCTCGGAGTTGGCATCCCTGTTTCTCTGCGAGTTTCCGTAACGATATATTTTTTTCCCATCTGGAATCGCCTCTAGATAGGTCCCAGTATAAGGTTGTTAGCCTTATGCCCAACTCCCGGTACATGATATGTAACAGATCAAGCGGAATTCCGCTGATTTCTGCATGCCGGCGAGAGCGTTAAAAAAAAAAAAAAAACGTCCGCCATCTTGCGCGTCACGCCGTAGATCTAAACCTTGGACAGTATATTTGAGATATGAGAAAATAACTTTACATTTACTTCTTTTGTTGACTTCGTAGAATAATGAACAAAATGATGTAGGGCAAAGTGACAAATTCTGAAGAACTTCAAGCGTGCTAAGTTTCAGCATATAAAGACATCGCCTAGCTGATGGCTGGGATATTCGCGAGAATGAAAGACATCCGCATATATTCAGTAAGAGAGAAGGATAGAGGACGAGCTAGGGTAGAACATGGCAAACGGAGAGCAAATTTGGAGAGTAATTTTGTGAAGGGGACCTTTTGTATAAGTTAAGACCAAGTATGAAGCAATCTGATACAAGTTAAGGAGGCAGAATTCATTACACATAACATACTTTGTTGTTATTGTCCACGGCAGCCCAGTATAGACGAGAGAAGATGCACAATAAAATTATGCCCCACATTTTTCTGGAAATTCTCTGTTCCTGCTCTGTTTTCTGAGACAAAAAGATTCGATGTAGTTGGAAAATTCTTCACCAGTAAATGAGGAGTTGACAAGGGCAGCTAAGGAGATGAGGGGGGAGGAGAGGTGAGAGAGAATCCGTGCTCTATCCCTGGGACTCTGCGGCCTTGCGTCCAATCCCCTCTTTTATTATTGGAGAGAAAATTATATGAAAGCTATTTTTAGAGTTTGGATAAGAGACTCTACAGTTGCTGACCCTAGGACCCGACAGTTGCTGACACTAGGACCCGACATCTGCTGATCCTAGGACCCAACAGTTGCTGACCATAGGACCCACCAGTTGCTGGCACTGAGGTCTGACCTGATTTTTCACAGGCCCGAGAACTGAATTGCTCTTGAGCTCCTACGTAGAACGACATAATGTCTGAGTTGGAGAAACACTCGTGACAAAATTGCTGCTAGGATGTACACACCTTGTAAAAAAATGTGTTTGCCATTTCCAACAGTCGATTAGACACGCAGCAGAACGTAGTCACATTTTAAAACGCCTTAGTTTTAGGACAAAGAGTAAAGTATCACAATCTAAAATAAAACATCCTAACCATGTTTCACTTTGTAGGTTAATTAGAATATATAAAGTGTACCTAATACGTCTGTCGTAAATTTGATAACGTGCTCATGTACCATAAATAATAATGATAATAAGGATACGACCAGCATTAATAAAAACCGCAGTGATTTCGATTTTTATTAAATTTATTAAAGCAGGAAGAAAGGAGTGTGCAACAATCTATCATGCACTATGTAAAAAGATATGGTATTCAGGTATCTGGCCAAAAGAATGGAAAAGAACTATGTTCATACCACTGCCAAAAAAGGGTAACCTGAAATTATGCACAAACTACAGAACTGTTGCCCTGATTAGTCATGCCAGTAACATTCTGTTAAAAATCATAATGGGTAGACTTCGTAAGTAAATAGAAGAAGAAGTCAATATGGTCCAAGCTAGTTTCAGGCAAGGAAGATGATCAAGAGATCATATATTCAATTTAAGATTAATAATAGAGAAATGCAGAGAGTTTAATATGAATCTATTTTTATCCTTTATAGACTACTCACAGGCATTTGATTGTGTACAACACCAAAAACTTTGGGAAATAATGGAAAAAATGGAATTTCCCACACATGTTATACAATTAACACCTAGATATGCTGATGACACAGTATTAATGTCCACAACACAAAAAGGAATGGAAAAATTATTATGTCAGCCTGTAAGAACAGCGAAGAGCAAAACCTCTATCTTAATGCAAAGAAAACTAAATTTATGACAACTGACAAAACAAACAAGGCAGCTGATGTAAGTATCAAAGAGAAAAAACTGGAAGAAGTGGAGAGTTTTGAATATCTTGGATGACTGCTAAATAGTAATGGAGATATAATGAGGGAAATTAAAAGGAGGACATCTATCGCTCTTCAGAAAGTAAAACAACTAAATAATCTGTGGAGAGGAATAGACAAAACTACAGAAATAAGATTTTTAAGGGCATGCATAATAGAGCATCAATCTTCAAGAATCTTGAGAACATATGGAATTCAAAAGTTATAAGCACAAAAACCAAGTTAAGACTATTCAATTCAAATGTAATATCCACCCTCATTTATGCATGCGAAAGCTGGAAAACAACTAAAGAAATAGAAAAGAAATTAGACTCTTTTGAAAACAAATGCCTAAGGAAAACATTCGGCATCAAGTGGAATGAATTCAAGAACAATGCAGAGATAAGACAGACGACTGAACAACAACCAGTCTCATGGGTGATGAGGAAAAGGAGATGGACATATGTTGGTCACTTGATGAGAAGAAATGATCAGAGAATCCCAAAACAAGCTATCAAGTGGAACACAACAGGCCGAAGAAAAAGGGGCAGACCACGTGAAACTCTGAAGAGGACATTATTAAGAGAGGCCAAGTTAACAGGCATAAAGTCCTTTGATGAGGTTGAAAGACTCGCCGAAGACAGGAAAAATTGGCGAACTACTTTACGAGCCCTATGTGACGTTTAACGGCACGGGAAGGATATAAGATATAAGATAATAGAGATATAATGAGGGAAATTAAAAGGATGACATCTATCGCTCTTCAGAAAGTAAAATAACTAAAGAATCTGTGGAGAGGAACAGACAAAACTACAGAAATAAGATTTTTAAGGGCATGCATCTTTCCTATGTGACGTCTAACGGCACGGGAAGGATATAAGATATAAGATAAGATCTTTCCTATCGCAACATATGCATGTGAGACCTAGACACTTAACAAAACAGCTAAGAAACACATAAATGCCTTTGAATGTAAATGCTGCAGAAGAGTCTTTCAAATGTCATGGACACAAAAAATAACAAATATATCTATACTACAAGAACTTAATATTGAAGAAGGCTGGCTAGTAACGAGGATTAAACAGAGAAAAGTTAAATATTGTGGGCACATTAAACATCATGGTAATCTAGAGAAGACCGTCTTAGAAGGGTACTAAATGGGAAAAAGAAAGAGAGGAAGACCAGGCGAAGATGGATGCAAGACATCGTTGATGATCTGCAAACATCAGCAGCAGGCCATCTTGATCACAACCGAGAGGCCTACAGGAGTGTTGTTAGGGAGGCAAAGTTCCGCAAAGGATATGCGAATGAATGAATGACTTCTCTTTTGCAAAAGTTTTACTTTAGGTTTCAAATATAAATATTCATGATATGCATGTGTAGGTCATAGGTCTTCGCATATGATTTGTATTTTCTTATGGTGTACTAGCCGGTCAGTGTTTTCCCTTTTGTCTTTTTCACCAGATGCCCTTCAAAATCTGACTGTAATATTTAACTCTGACTTAAGCTGTATTAACCCAAGAAATTCTAGCGTGGACGATAAAACACTAGACATCCACTGTGAGCTGAACCAGAGAGTCCAGAATGTGACTCTGACAGGGAAGGGAGTACAAGATCTGTGTTCTGTCTACATCAGTGGAGGTATGTCACTACACTTTTACTTCAGTAGTATGGTGCGATCGGTAGATATCAACATCATCATCTTCATCACCACCACTACCACCACCATAACTACCACCACCACCACCACCACCACCATCATCATCATCATCATCATCATCATCATTTCGTTCTGTCTCTCCACGGAAAGTTGGCTGCAATGAATCTCCACCTCGTTCTGTTTCTTGTCTTCGTAGCTTCAAGCTTGTCCCTGTCCGTCTTTTGATGCTGTCTTCCCATCTTTATGGCTGTCGTCCTCTTGTTCTTTTCCTTTCAGTCTTGCTCTCAGAAAGGGTCTTCAATAGTATTTTGCCTCTTGACATGTCCAAAGCTGTCTTGTTTTTATGATTTTCAGTATTTCTCTTTTCACTTCTAGTTGATTTAGCGTTTCGATGTTTGTTTTCTCTTCTGTCCATGGTAAGCTCTGTTTGTATCCACATTTGAAGCGTTTCAGTTTTCTTTTTTGTTGTTGTATTCAAGGTCTGGGCTTCTACGCCATACAGGGATATTGAGTATATGCAGCAGTTTACGGTATGTCATCTCAGTTGCTGTGGTATCTAGTTTGATTTAAGGACCTTCCTCTTCCTGCTGAAGGAGTTTTTTTTTTCATTCCTATTCTTCTGTTAGTTTATATTTCACATTTTGGTCCTCACTTATCATGTTTCCTAAATATGTGAAGATTTTCATGTGTCCAAATAATTCTCCATTTATTTTTATATTGACTGCTGATTTTCTTTCTTCTCCGTTGTTACCATGACATTTGTCTTTCTGATATTTATTTGCAGTAATTACTTTTGACTTTCATCCTTTATTCACGTCGCTAGATTTTGTAGGTCTTTTTGGTCTTCTGCCATCAGAACGGTGTCATCTGCATATCTTAGATTATTGAATGGCGTCCCACCCAGGCGTGTCACTAATTTCTTTGAATAACTTCTTTGTATAAATGTTAAACAGAAATGTAGAAATGTTCCTTCTATTAGCCATTTATATTTTGTCCACTTTCATAGAACTATACAACATTTTGGAGCATTTGTTCACATTCTATTTACATATAGATTGTACATAAGTGCTTCTTTTCATTTTCTTCAATGTAATTTTTTATAAGAATGATCTTTTAGTGAGCTTTTTTAATTGCACATGCCAATTAAATATATCAATAGGTCAAAGATTTCAATAAATATTGGAAAATAATTGAATACAAATAATTCAGTTATGGGAGAAGAACTCATTAATCATGTGTTACGCTTTTTATAAAAAGGAAGTGAGAAAACGCCAAGCACTGAAAGGTTCGTGAGATGTAGACAGAAACTTGACTCATTTCACAATGATCAAGTAGAGATTTAGGAATAATATAAAAGTGTAAACAAATCAATATCACAATCCAGTGGAAAGCTGAAGTGCGTAGAATAATGGAAAAGTATAAATAACCACCAATAGATGTAGGCAACAAGTAAATATTTTGTGCGGAAAGTAAAGACAGGTATGACATCCCATTAAAGAAAATCTCCAAGGTACACAAGTGAGAACCCCCAAGAGAGAAAGTAACATCAAAATGTAAATTCTTAAATAAAAAAGTAAGACTTATCAAAGACAGAAAAGCAAAAGAGAAACAGATTATATGCTCTAAATAAAAAAATCAAATAAGTACATGAAAAGAGTATAAGATGAGTGTTTAAAAAAGCTAATGTACTGTAAAAGAATATAGAAAAAGAGGGGGAAAAGACACACAAGGGAGAGTCAAAAAGTAACTTTCATTTTGCTTTAAAAGTCCAAATGGAGTAGTAGAACGTTGTAATAAAGATATGCTATTTGATTCCTCTTTAGATGTATGTTTGCATAGATACATGGGCCATGTTGGGAATATGGCATTCGCAGACCAGATAAGGTATGCATCAGAGAGAAACAAGGCGCAGTTATTCGTCTCTTGGATAGCGACGGTTGAGATATTCATCGCAGAATGAAGAGGCAGTATAAGGACATGTGTGTGGTACACTTCAGAAGGTATATGAAAGTCACAGAAAGTTTAAAAGTTGGGTGATGCAGCTCACTTCAACCAGTCTCACGCTGCAAAAAGGCTTGATGATAATACTGAATTTGAGAGAATGATACGGGAAAACCAGCCAGTAGCAATCTAAGAGGTACCTGGAGAACTGAAGGATGATATGGCTCGGTGCTCCACATTCACGAAGTACTGCAATACTGAAAAAATATATGCTAGGTTGGTACCAAAACAACTCACCTCTTATCTGAAAGAATGTCGTAAAGATATTTTGAAAATAATTTGCGACTTTCTGGAGCCCAATGAAATCGCTTTCTGTGACCTATATCCATTGAAGACGAATGTTGGGTAGATCGCCTCCAGCCAGGGACAAAGCTAACCAGCAAGAAGAGGCGACATTCTTCCTCGCCGAAACCAAAGACGTTTCGTACAACTACGTCGGCTGGAAAACTGATGCTCACACTCTTCTGGGACTATAAAGGCCAATCCTGGAAAATTACATGCACAGAAGAACGATTATAAACATCAAAGCATATTATCATCTGCTTGAGAACAACTTGAAACAAGCAGTCATATTAAAACATCGCAGTCTGCTTAGTTCTGGTGTGTTTCTGCATGATAATGCGCATCATCACAAAGTACGTGGAACAGATAAACAAATTACGAATCTGCGTTTGGATCGCCTTTCACGTCCTGCATATTCAACCAACATCGCACCATGTGATTATCATGGGTGTGAACCACTCAAGAAGTTGCTAGTTGATTCAGGACGGACAATGAGATAAGAGAGGCAGTGCATGGTTGGCTACAGGGTCAGTCAGAAGATGCATTTTTTTCTTACTAGGAATCCACGCATTAGTGAAGCGATGGCATAACTGCACTGAACATGGTTGGGGTTATTTTGAAATATGATAATGATTTTTATGTTATATTTGTACATTTTATTTGTAACAGAAATGTTACTTTCACTCTTCCTCGTAAATATAAAAGAAATTCAAGACGAGCAATCAGCCAGAGTCTCATGAGATACATTACCATTGAGCGATGATAGCCCCTGACATACAGAGCATTTAAATCATAGGAGGAATATATAAGTACTTTTCTTTTTTTTTTTTTCAAAGAAGAAAAGAACAGAAAAGTCATGAAAAGAGTCCAATTTTGCATGAAGTGGAAAAATCTTTGAGAACAATGAAAACATGAAAAGCTTAATGAATCGATATATATTGAAACGAATAAACATCAAAAGTATCTAAAACAGAGTAAACCATTATCGTTTTAGTGTAATAAAATCAGGAAAATTACTGTGAATTACACTGAAGTTCCTTTACATCAAGTAAGATCAAAAGTCAAAAATAAGTCAGCACGGACTTACAATTAACATTTTAACATCTGCTGGCAAATGAAACAAAATATTTCTTAAGTTAATTTCATTATACTCAACACAAACTTATAACACCTAAATGTAAGAATTGGGCAACAATCTCTGTCATTTCTGCTTTGACGTGTTCTTTTTTTTAACGTCTAATTCCAGGTCGTAAAGTAGCACTGAAACAAAACACGTCACAGTCATCTACTTACTGGGAACAGATAGGACGCATGAACATATCATTCACATCAGACAAAGCTGTAGATGGGGACACGTCTGGGGTTTTTTACACAGGATACCCCTGCTCCTGTACAAGGGAAACTAACACTAGCTCTAACTGGACTGTCAGGTTTTCTAAGCCACAGAGAGTGACCAGATACGTTTTATACAACAGACAAGGTAAATTGTTGAGTTTTGTGTGCTGATCTGGAATCTGTGCTGCGTTTTTGTCACAAATCAGATTTATTGTTCGTTTGTGAAGTGAGTGAAGCCTTTTTTTTATTTTTGAGACTGAGCAACCATTCCAGATTGTGGAATAGTAATCTAAGTGTACTTATATATGTGATATGTAGTATGTTTTTTCTTACGTCTTGGTCGAAAAGATGTTTATTTTTTTTTTCTAATTGGTAAACTTTCGGTGCTATTAAATTTGTTACGGTTTTTTTTTTGGTGCTATCAAATATCAAGTTTGTATGTGAGAAATCCAAATTAAATGTTGATCATTGATGAGGGCTAAGGTATTACATTCATAAATTGTTTCTATTTCTATGGTCCCAGAACAAAGCTGCAGTGTAGTTTCTGATGCACTACATAGTTCCTATGTTGTAGTGATGAGCATGGATTTTGTTTTGTCAGTGTTTATCAATATAAGTTACTATTCATCATCATCATCATGTGCCGTGCCGACTGGCGTTGGCTATTATGCTTCTCCAGAGTACACGATCCTTCATGCAGGCCATCAGCTCAGTTGGTGATCTCCTCTTACACCATCCCGTCAGACTGTCCAGTATCATTTCTCTTGGTCTTCCTCTTGATCTTCTTCCTTCTATTTTTCCTGTTGTTATAATATTTTCAATGCCCCCTCTTCTCATTGCATGTCCTATGAAAGTACATTGTCTCTCTCTTATCTTTTTGACAAGGTTTTTTGTCTATCCAGCTCTTCTCGTACATTCTTCATTAGTTATTTTTGCTGTCCAGGGGATTCGCAACATTCTTCTAATAAACCACATTTCTGCTGCTTCCAATGATTTTTGTGCAGACTTGCCTATTGTCCATGATTCACTTCCATATAACAAGATAGGCTCAATATAGCATTTTAGGACTCGTTTTCTAACATTCATTGATAAGGATGTGTTGGTCAATATGTTTCTCATTCTCTGAAATGCAGTCTTTGCTTGGCCTATTCTGTTCCTAATTTCTGTTTTGCATTTCCCATCTGAAGTTATTACTGCTCCAAGGTATTTGAATTTCTGCACCTGCAAAACTGTTACTATTACTTTATTTAATTATATTATTTATTTCATTTTGAAGCGTCGTCTGTAGGTTATTGATGTCACAGTCACTATTGTAAACAGTGCAGCCGTCAGAAAGAAAGATCACATTTAAATGAAGTGGTAGATCGTTAATAGAAACAGCAAAGAGAAGATGATCAAGCTTTTCGACCATTTAAAAATAATTACGGTTTAAAAAATAACGTTTTTATAAAGTTCCTATATTTGATGCCGGTATGTTTGTTTTTAGGCATTTTATATCCCTTATGCGACCATGTACACAGACCTAATAGTGATCACTCAACGCGACACATGAAGGACAATGTATTCAGTCATGTTTTCTGGATGAGCTATATATATATATATATATATATATATATGCAATCTATAAATGAAGAAACCGCAATGAAATCATTTCTACAGCAATAAGTCACGAATCATAAGCTGCGAACTGCCATGATTGTCTTGCATGAAACACTTTCACTTTGTCACCAAAGAAAGCTACACGCTCAACCCAGTGTATCTGAAACAGTGCACTCGCTATAAGCTTATGTATGCGTGCAGGTGGGGTAATCTCTCTTGAGTAAATGTCACATGTCTTGTCAACGGAAGAACAGTTAACCCCCACATATGTTAATTTGAAACAACTGCGCAATATTAAGTACATGTCAAATAACTGTCTGATTGTTCCTGGAATACTTGTAATACTATAAAGAGGCTCATGGGGACTGTCTATCTCTCTCTTGTGTGTATAGTGGTGGGACGAGCACTCTTTATTAGGACCGTGTCGTGTCGCTGTGCTGCTTTTGACCACGTGTGTACCAAGTTGAGCATTCATCTTGAAGCCGTGTTGCTGAATTTGTTATGTACATAATTAAAGCCGTCAGCTTCACTTTTTCGGATTAGCTAAATACTATCTCCAGCCATGCTTCACTTCTAGGCTCATACACAACCTGATGTTAGCAACCAACTGGTACAGACATCAGGCAAGTCCTGGGTAACCATGAAATGATGATAATGCTGATGAAGATGACAATAATCTGACTGCCGGCAGGTTACCCCTGCCATTGACGAGTCAATTCATACTAACGAAGATCCAGAACATATATAACGTTCATATTCTACATGGAGACTTCACACAAAACGTCCACACAGGTACACATTGACGAAGACTAACTCACTCAGGCTTTCTTCCCATAATTCTCAGTCACGGAATTCACAAACCACGTGACCTTTTCGTTCACAATAAAGCTTCATAAGGCTAGAAGTGCCCTTTCTGTAGAGAAAAAAAAAAGTATCTCACAACATATATTTTCCCATGCAAATCTCTCAAGCCATCTCCAATATTTCAGCTAAATACGTCTTATGACATCCTTCAAAAACAGTAGGACATCAAGCCAATAAAAATAATACATGACATGCATAATCAAAACCTTATGATATACATCTGCAAACTACACACTTTCAAAACATCAAATATGCCACACTATATCATAATGACATATATCAGACATAAAAAACACAACATCTCAACACTAAGCACGTCAAAACCATCAAATATGTGACACAACATCTCAACAATAAGTTCATAACATCTAAATACATACAAGGTCAAGACAACAAGACATAGATGACGCATGTCTGGCTAGTCGCTCTGGAAGCCACTTGAAAAAAATACCAGCTCGGCTATCAAATAACCTACGAGTGATACCCGGGATCTGCAAAGAATAGGACCACTCTACCTTACCATGCATGATCGTAAAAGGCGACTAAGGAGGGTTCGGCATAGGGCCAGCAACCCTATCTGGGGAAAAAAAAAAACTATCCGACTGCTACAGAAACAGAAGCAAGGGAAAAAACTAAGCATGAATACGAAAATCAGGATATTTAAGAGTAATGTTCTAAGTGTACTACTCTATGGAAGTGAATGCTGGAAAATTACCAAAACCATAGAAACAAGTTGAATTCTTTCCATAATAAATGTTTACGAAGAATTATAAAAATATTTTTGGCCAAACACTATAAGAAATAACATCTTGTTGGCAGAAATGCAGATGAAACCACTGACAGTAATTATTGAGGAAAGACGCAAGGGATCGTTGGGACATGTGCTCCAAATGACTGACAACTCACTACCAAAAATAGCACTAAGATGGACACCACAGGGGAACAGAAGTAAGGGTAGACCAACAGAAAGGATATTGAACAATAGAAGGTTCACCTGGGCAAGAGCAGAATAAAAGGCAAAGGACAGGCATTTGTGGAAAACCCTTACGGAACCCCCATGTGCCCTGGGCATTTAAGGTTCAGAGAGAGAGTGAATATTGCATAACTGAGCTGTACGCACTGATATGCAATAGTGCTCTAAACAAAACATAACACAGTCTGAAAACAGTTATTCATAAAATGTAGACTATGTCCAAATCATCACACAAAGACAAACATTCCCCCCCCCCCCTTTCCAAAATAAATGGATGGTGAAATAACAATCATTTTAAAACATTACATGGTAAAATAACAATCATTTTAAAACATTGCATGGTGAAATAACAATCATTTTAAAACATTGCATGGTGAAATAACGATCATTTTAAAACATTACATGGTGAAATAACAGTCATTTTAAAACATTACATGGTGAAATAACAGTCATTTTAAAACATTACATGGTGAAATAACAGTCATTTTAAAACATTACATGGTGAAATAACAGTCATTTTAAAACATTGCATGGTGAAATAACAATTATTAAAAATGCATAATGAAGTACTCATTTTCAAAAATAAATATGCAAGCGAAAAAACACTGCTATAAGACAAAAACTTACAACAATCTCAGTACCGCTCAAAGAAAAAACAAAGGCGGTCAATCGGTCAAAAAATACACGACAGGCCAACACTCTCAAACCGTGACAACTCTGTTTACAGTAATATACACATCAACTAGCAGGCCTCCACGTGAAACAAAACACAACCACGCTGCCCCGCCCACAGCATTACAAACACCAAAGCACGGGCGACTACACGGACCAAAACATCCTTTCAAACTACTCACGGGAAATATGAAACCTCAAGCTCTATACGCAGACCAGCGTGTGCGCCAGTACTCGAAACACACTTGTAATACAATAAAATCCAAAATAAACCTGCCCAAATATATCAAGACTCAAAATGCCAAGTTACATGACAACAATAAAGTTGCACATCCTGACGTGCCAACTCCCCGAATATAAGTATCATACACATATAAACACCATTACGATACTGAAACGACAATGTTCAAAAAAAAAAAAGAAATAAATAAATAAACACATAAAAATTGCAACAGTCAATACAACACAGAGAAATACCTATACTCCAGCAATTATCCAGGCTGATAGGACCTCCAGTAAGGTATAGGATCCAAGAATCAGCAGATTACATACTTGATGCAGTCAAAACAGCGCAGTCCACGCGACTGACGAGACAAAGGTGTCACCTACCAGCGTGATTACACAACAAGCAGAAGAGACATGGCTGACATCTAGCGACAGTCAGGTCTCTCTCAGACTGAATTAGTACGGCAAGTAGGACCTTCTCTCGAGGTGACATCATATGACAATAGCTCTCTCACAGGTTGGCAGTGCACGGTTAATTAGGCTCTCTCTCGAATGGACAGCGTACGACGATAGGTCTCTCACAGGGTGACATAAGACAAGCAATGCTATCTCTCGAATTGACATCATACGACGATAAGTCTCTCACAGGGTGACATTATGTGACAAGCAAATCTTACCCAGAGCTGACATCGATGATGAATTGGAACACAACCCATGCCGTTCACAGCGGTTCACAGTTCTTGCAGGGGAAACCAGAAAACAAGAACTGCCACGAATCAGAGGGAAGGAGGGGGCATCTTACCTCAGGGACCGGACAGCTTGATTCCTCACCAGCTGTCTTTGTCGACATTCTCCGACGTAAGTTTTACGTTGCTAAGGTGGACTTCCCCGACGGCACCAGTTGAAGATATATAGGGACCGTTTGTCTCTCTCTTCTTTGTTCAGTGGGCACTCTTTACTACGGCCATGTCTTGTCGTTGTGCTGCCACTGCGCACGCGGATAACAAGTTGTACAACAATCTTGAAGCCCCTGTTGCTGGATTTGTTATGCACAGGATTTCAGCCGTCAGCTTCACTTTTCTAAACACTATCTGCAGCCACTCTTCACTTCCTAGCTGGTACAAAACCTCGCGTTAGCAACAAACTAGTACATATCTCAGACAAGTCCTGAGTAATCTTGACATGAGAATTTTATTGATGGAAATGATTATAATGCTGATGGAGATGACAATAATCCGACTGCCGGCTGGTTACCCCTGCCATGTGGGAAGTCAATTCATACTACAAAAGCCAAGAACAGATATAACGTATATGTACTCCACGGAGACATCACACAAAACGTACACACAAGTACACATTCAGACGAAGACTAAATCGCTCAGGCTTTCTCCTACGAGGGGAAGTCACTAAGTAACTCGCAAATTGAAATATTTTATCAGTGGCAGTTATCAGGTAGTATTTAAATATATCCTTAGATACTACTTTCATCCAACTTTATAACAGTTATATGTAAGGGGCGCTGGGACTTACGTGCGCATGCACAAAGCAATAACAAAATGGCTACCCAACTGTTAGTGTGTATCAAAGAAGAACAGAGAAATGTAGTGCGATATTTTGGGTTAAAGGATGTTCATTTGAGGACATTCATAAGGAAATGATTACAGTTTATGCTGAAAAGTGTTTATCACGTAAATTGGTCTATAACTGGGTAAAATAATTTTCTCAGGGACGCACTGAAATTGTTGACAAAGTCCGACTTGGCCGTCCAGTTCTGCGGGGAAAGTTATGCTGACAGTGTTCTGGGATTATCAAGGAGTGTTGTGAACAAGTATGGTAACAGTGTGAATTCTGTATCGTACTGTGAATTTCTGTCGATGCTACGGGATGCAATTCGAAGAAAACGTCCTGGTCTGTTGACTAGAGGTGTGCTTCTCCTTCATGACAATGCCAGACCACATACGGTTCTGTTAACCCAAGAGAAAATTAGCCAGTTGATTTTCACCTGTTTTGTCCATTGAAAAACTACCTTGGCGGGAGAAGATTCTCGAGTGACTAAGAGGTGGAAACAGAAGTAAAAAAAATGGTTCAGAAATCGGACTCTCCATTTTTACGCCATGGGTATTGCATCACTGATTACAAGATGGGACAAATGTATCAATGTTGGTGGCGATTACGTTGAGAAATAGAGGAATAATGTAGATTTTAAAAATTTAAAGTTTTCAAATTACTGTCGCATTTAGTTGTTTTGTTGTTGTTTTTTTTTTGTAACAGGCCTTTACGAGTTACTCAGTGACTTCCCCTCGTACAATTCTCAGTCATAGTATTCTCAAACCACGTGACCTTCTCGTTCAAAATAAACCTCATAAGGCGAGGAATGCCCTTTCTGTAGAGTAAAAAAAAATACCTCCCATAGAGCCACAGCTCCACTGTGTCAAACACTGTTAGAAAATCTGGTTTAGAGGGTTCAGTAGTTTTCTACGTGAAAGAAGTGATTCGAGAATAATGGGAGCATCCACGAAGGGCAAGAAGTGTCCGTCTATGAATTAATTACTCCTGAGCAGAACACACACCCTCCCAACTTTCAATTACGCCTCATGCATTTCTTCTATCTTCTGCTTTCTACCGTCATAGTTGGTTGCACAATGTATTTGACCTGCACTGCTGTCTCGTCACTATGTTGTTCGCTTTCTGTTTGGCCTAGCAGACACTGCTGTCTCGTCACTGTGTTGTTCGCTTTCTGTTTGGCCTAGCAGACACTGCTGTCTCGTCACTATGTTGTTCGCTTTCTGTTTGGCCTAGCAGACACTGCTGTCTCGTCACTGTGTTGTTCGCTTTCTGTTTGGCCTAGCAGACACTGCTGTCTCGTCACTATGTTGTTCGCTTTCTGTTTGGCCTAGCAGACACTGCTGTCTCGTCACTGTGTTGTTCGCTTTCTGTTTGGCCTAGCAGACACTGCTGTCTCATCACTGCATTGTTCCCTTGCTCTTTAGCCTAGCAGAGCATATGCTCCAATTGGTTCAGATTGTAGCTGTCTCAACTAACACCGGGCAGCGTGTGATGGTCGTATGGTCGACATAGGAAACAACTAACACTGGTCAGCGTGTGATGGTCGTATGGTCGACATAGGAAACAACTAACACTGGTCAGCGTGTGATGGTCGTATGGTCGACATAGGAAACAACTAACACAGGTCAGCGTGTGATGGTCGTATGGTCGACATAGGAAACAACTAACACTGGTCAGCGTGTGATGGTCGTATGGTCGACATAGGAAACAACTAACACTGGTCAGCGTGTGATGGTCGTATGGTCGACATAGGAAACAACTAACACCGGGCAGCGTGTGATGGTCGTATGGTCGACATAGGAAACAACTAACACTGGTCAGCGTGTGATGGTCGTATGGTCGACATAGGAAACAACTAACACTGGTCAGCGTGTGATGGTCGTATGGTCGACATAGGAAACAACTAACACAGGTCAGCGTGTGATGGTCGTATGGTCGACATAGGAAACAACTAACACCGGTCAGCGTGTGATGGTCGTATGGTCGACATAGGAAACAACTAACACCGGTCAGCGTGTGATGGTCGTATGGTCGACATAGGAAACAACTAACACAGGTCAGCGTGTGATGGTCGTATGGTCGACATAGGAAACAACTAACACCGGTCAGCGTGTGATGGTCGTATGGTCGACATAGGAAACAACTAACACCGGTCAGCGTGTGATGGTCGTATGGTCGACATAGGAAACAACTAACACAGGTCAGCGTGTGATGGTCGTATTGTCGACATAGGAAACAACTAACACAGGTCAGCGTGTGATGGTCGTATTGTCGACATAGGAAACAACTAACACAGGTCAGCGTGTGATGGTCGTATGGTCGACATAGGAAACAACTAACACAGGTCAGCGTGTGATGGTCGTATGGTCGACATAGGAAACAACTAACACTGGTCAGCGTGTGATGGTCGTATGGTCGACATAGGAAACAACTAACACAGGTCAGCGTGTGATGGTCGTATGGTCGACATAGGAAACAACTAACACAGGTCAGCGTGTGATGGTCGTATGGTCGACATAGGAGACAACTAACACTGGTCAGCGTGTGATGGTCGACATATTAAAAGTTATGCTGACAGTTACATTGTGGAACGAGTTCCGTTCAACGGTGGTGGAGTAATGACCTATAATTCAGGAAAGACACACAACTCTCGGGTAAAGTTATCAGGGAGATTAGACAGCTGACGCAGTGCTGTGAAGGTGTCAGTCATTGTGCGGACATATTTTGATAGTCAGTATATTGAACAAAGGCCTTATGTTGCCTTTTTTAAAATCTGAGATCAAGCCTTCACATCAATGGCTGGAGTAGATTTCCTGACCGGTTAGATAACAGGTCCAGTGAAGAAACTAATCAAGCCATCTAATTGATCAGTCTGTTCCTTTTAACTAGAGAAACCGGGCGAAGATTAGGATTGTTGTTAGAACAAGTAGCCAGTCTGCGCCTGGAAGTCAGTGAAGAAAGATTGTACATGAAACTGCGAATTTAAACAACTGTTAACAAAAATCTCTCTTGGCCAAACTATCCGTCTTTTAGCTGAATGTTTTATTCATTTCATTCGGACCATCTTAATAATGTCTTTTACACTACATGCTGAAGAACATATTTCGCATAATTTGGAGATTAAATTAAAGTTATATAATATCCTCAGGCGCTTGTTGGGCCGATGATTATATAAATTTGATAAGTTATAACTGAATGGACTATAACTGAAATGGCACACTAAACAATATAGAAAAAATGGAAGATATAAGTGTGGGCGACTTCAGTGCAAGACTTGGGACAAGTAGAACAGAACTAGCAGACCACCTAGAGGCCTTCAGTGACCCGCGGTGCATTAGGAAAGAAAACGGTTGTAGAATTTTACTACTGTACAGCCAACATGACCTTTTCCTTACGAAAACATTCTTGAAGCACAGAGAGTCAAAGATATACACTTAGTACAAATGGACTGATCTAACTTGCAGTAGCCAAAATGAGTTTATACCGGCAAGGAAGAATAAAATGCCAATCATAGATGCAAGAGCAATACTCAAGCTGAACTCAAGTACGGACCATAAAGTAGTATTAGCGATTATCAGAACACACAGGAAAAGACATATCAGAACTCACAAGAAGAATACAATGAAACAATAAAACTAAACAAGCTCAAGGAAGAGAATAGGAAAGGAAAATATGAGAAGAAAGTAGTAGAACTGTTCATAAATTTGCACATAGAAACCCATTTAATGAAAGAAAAATGGACCTCGTTCAAAACCAGTGTTTTGAAAAAGCAAAAGAAATGTGTGCAACAATGAAAAGGTAAACACAGAAATGAAAATAACAAAATGGTGGAATGATACAATGAAAGAGGCAGAGAAGAGAAGAGTAAATACAAAGAATGTATGAGAAGCAAGCAGAAGCAAGACTATATTGAATACTGAATTGCAAAAAGACACTCTAAGAGAGTAAACTTATAAAGGAAGCAAAGATAAAATCATGGCATTAAATAGCAGTCACAAAGAGGCTAGTAAAATCATGTATGAATAGATCAGATAAAGAGAGTAGAGACTTAGACATGACAGAGATTGTTAAAGATGTTAATGATAATCCAGTATGTGAACCAGAGCTTGTAATAGGTGGAGATAGTACTTTGACAAGCTACTCAAGATATCATCAGAATCTCGTCAGCGCTACAATGACGATACAGTCGGCGGCTTCATAGAAACCAAACCAGACATACTACAAGCTGAATTAAGAGAACCATACCAATGGTCCCGTTGAACAGAGCTCCAGAATGTGATGACATACCAAACAAGTTAATAAAAAAATGAGAAAGAAATCGGAATAACTTGGCTTCACAAACTTTATAACCTGGTGTGAGAGGGGTAAGAAATGTCACCAACTAGACAAAAGATATAATCATCCCATTCTAGAAGAGACAAAAAGGACGTAATAGGGACTGCAACTAATACAGAAGTATCTCACTATTAAAGTATACTGAAAAAACATTTCTGTAAGATTTTAGAATAAAAGAATGCGGGAAATGGCTGAACCACAATTATATGAAAATCAGACGGGATTTTGGAAAAACAAAAATAGAACCTATACAGACGCCGTCTTCTCCCTAAGGCAACTAACAGAAAAATACGTTGAACACAACCAGATACTGCACATAGCTTACGTAGATCAGGAAAAACAATTCGATAGAGCAGATAAATATAAACTGTGGGAAATCATACAATGTTTAGGAATATGACCAACCTGTGCAAAAGACATAATTTTTAAAAACAGCCATTGTTCAGTTATAACAAATTCGGCACACTCCGAAAATCATACTTGTAAGATCTGGAGTGAGACATGATCTTGTACTGAAAACAGCCAATGTACAGTTAGAATAAATTCAGGGTCCTCCGAAGCATTCGTAATCAAATCTTGAGTCAGATTCTTACTTTTCATTTCAAACGTTATCAATATCCGAAAAGAAGCTAATTTGCATAGTAAGAATTTCAGCACAAAAACATCCGATAACCTAGTGACAGGAAAAATGACGTTCAGCTAAAAACATTCGTCATAAGACAAACTCAGTAGATGAGTCAACACATCTATAAATGGACTCCTTTTCATTGGCGACAGATAACGACATCAGAGAAAGACCTAGATTTATACCTTAGCAAGGACATAAAGAAACCATTCATTCATTCATTTGCATGTCCCTTTGCGGAACTTTGCCTCCCTAACAGCACTCCTGTAGGTCTCTCGGTTGTAATCAAGAAGCCCTGCTTCTGATGCATCCATTTGCAGATCATCAACGATGTCTTCCAGCCATCTTCGCCTTGCTCTTACTCTCTTTCTTTTTCCCATCATGTACCCTTCCAATACGGTCTTCTCTAGATTATCATGACGTTTTATATGTACAAAATATTTTAAATTTTTCTTTGTTTAATAATCTTTACTAGTCACATTCTTCAATATTAAATTCTTGTAGTATTTATATATCTGTTCTTTTATGTGTCCATGATATTAGAAGAACTCTTCTATAGCATTTACATTTAAAGGCATTTATGTATTTTCTAGCTGTTTTGTTAAGTGTCCAGGTCTCACGGGCATATTTTGCGATGGGAAAGATGCATGCCCTTAAAAGTCTATTTATTTTAGTTCTATCTGCTCCTCTCCACAGATTCTTTAGTTGCTTTACTTTTTGAAGAGTGATAGATGTCCTCCCTTTGATTTCCCTCTTTGTATTTCCATTATTAATTAGTAGTGATCCAAGATATTCAAAACTCTCCACTTCTTCCAAAGTTTTCTCATTGATTACTTTTTCTGCTGCCTTATTTGTTTTCTTGGCTGTCATTAATTTACGTTTATTCACATTAAGATAGAGGTTTTGCTCTTCGCTGTTCTTACAGACTGACATAATTAGTTTTCAAATTTCTTTTTGTGTTTTGGACAGTAATACTGTATCATCAGCATATCTAATCTCTGGTATTTCATAACCTCCAATTGCTATGGCATCGTAATATTCTTTGACTACATATTCTCTAACATTCTTTATTATATATTTTCAGTATAGAAGTTAAATAAGTACGGCGAAAATATGCACGGACACCTTGTTTTATGTCAAACTAAGTTATTTCATCATTTATTCTCCCTGCTGCCTGATGGTCTAGATACAGCAGTGATGTTAATTGTATCAAATGTTTTGGAAATACCATTTTTTCCATTATTTCCCAAAGTTTCTGGTGTTGTACTTAAAGAAATGCCTTTGAATAGTCCATAAAAGATAAAGATAGATTCACATTAAACTCTCTGTATTTCTTTATTATTAATCTTATTTTGAATATCTCTCTCTCTCTCTCTCTCTCTCTCTCTCTCTCTCTGAACCTTAAGTGCCCAGGGCACATGGGGCTTCCGCAAGGGTTTTCTACAAATGCCTGTCCTTCGCCTTTTATTCAGCTCTTGCCCAGGTGAGCCCTCTATTGCTCAACATCCTTTCTGTTGTTCTTCTCCATGTCTCTTTTGGTCTACCCTTACTTCTGTTCCCCTGTGGTGTCCATCTTAGTGCTATTTTTGGTAGTGAGTTGTCAGTCATTCGGAGCACATGTCCCAATCACAGCCAGCGTCTTTCTTCAATAATTGTTGTGTCACAATCAGAACCTGGTAAAGTTTTTGCTGATGTCATAGTTGATCTCCACCTTCTTTGGACTAAAATGTAATCTATTTGAATCTTGATTTTCCCATCAGGTGATGTCCATGTGTAAAGTCTTCTTCTGTGTTGTTTAAAAAGTGTGTTAGCAATCGTTAGCTCATTTTCCATGCAAAACGACATTAGATTGTCTCCTGTCTCATTTCTATGTCCTATGCTAAATTTCCCTACACCATATCTTTCATCTTCTGCTCTTTATGTACAATTCTTTGCATTAAAATCTACCATTATTAAAACAGTATCATATTTCCGTACCTGGTCTATCGTTGTTTGCAGTGTGTTATAAAAATCTTCTACTTCCTCTTCTTCTGCTGCTGATCTAGTTGCATATATCTGGATGATTGTTATATTTCTAGGAGTGATCTTAAGTCTGGTTGTAAGGATTCTATCACTTACTGGATTGTAACCTAGCAATGCTTTTGATGTTGATTTGTCCAAGTAAAAAGCCACTCCATTCTTTCCTCCTAATTCTCCACCAGAGTATATAAAGATATTATTCTCGCTCTTGAAGTGTCCTGATCCTTTCCATCGATGTTCGCAGATTCCCAGATTGTGTATCCGTGTTCTTTTTATCTTTCTATCTCGTCACTTATTATTTGATACTTTCCCTCATACATACTTCTTACATTCGTGTTCCTACTCTTATTTTTATTTTTAGTTTGATGCAGGGGTTTTCCTTGGTAACACCGTCAGGATTTTGTCCGTCATCACAATTACTAGTACTGACCCCTATCTCACACTCTTCCCCAGTGTTAAAATTAGATCTGTCTGGCCTGGAGGACTCACCACCAAATCGTTTTCCTATCTGACCTTCCATATTGCCATTGCTTTCCTTCCGGGCAGTGATTGTACTAGTCAGTGATAGCAGTTATTGTCCCTACATTGAGATCATCTGCCTACCATCATTGAATGGTGACCATAACCAACATTATCTGTCGGCTGCTCCACCACCTACTCCCATGGCTTCACGTCACCCTGATCGGCGAGGGGGGCTAAACGGGTACTCCACCTTGCCCGAGGACGTCCCGTAGACTGACGGAGGTAAGGAGGCGTCTTACTTCTCCTTTGATAGAGGATACCACTACCCCGTTAACCGAATAAAGAAACCACATGATGAAAATCAATAACGAAAGTCATGATCATTGCCAGAGAATAAATGCTAGCAAAGATTTATCTGAATAGCAAGTTTTGAAATGAGTGAAGCATTTCAAATATCTCGGGAGTAAAATATACTGTCTTGCAAAATAAAGTTAGATAGTCCCATAGCATTTCAAATGCCGTAGGGGGTGAAGCGTTAGAGACCTCATTATGCTGGGTCATCAGCGTGTGAGGTAGGGTGACCAGTTCCTTTCCTCGCTGCCTTTACTTCCCAGATTTTCTCTGGTACCCATTTTACGAGGCTGGGTCGACCTCAGGGCCGTATTGGTCGGAAAAAAATCCCGCTCAGCTGGGGATTCGAACCCTCGACCATTTGGTTGCTAGACGAGTGCTCTAACCACTACGCTAGCCGGCCCCCAATAAATAAATAAATAATAAAGTTAGCACTTCTTATTTTACATGATGATACAACCGACTGTGAAAGAAAGATCAACAGTGTGAATTATTACTGGAGGAGAAAGAACCCGAACCAACAGTTGAAAAAGTTTCATGGGCAATAACGAATCAGAAACATAGTAAATCGACATAGTAACCGGATGTGATGAGATAACAGCTGAATTTATTAAAGCAGGAGGAAAGGACTGTGCAACAATCTATCATGCACTATGTAAAAAGATATGGCATTCAAGTATTTGGCCAAACGAATGGAAAAGAACTGTATTTTAAAAAAGGGGTAACATGAAATTATGCACACAATACAGAACAGTTGCCCTGATTTGTCGTGCCAGGAAAATTCTACTAAAAAGTAAATGGTTAGTTTTCGTAAGAAAATATAAGGAGAAAACAATATGGTCCAAGCTGATTTTAGACAAGGAAGAGGATCAGTAAATAATATATTCAATATAAGAATAATAATAGAGAAATGCAGAGAATTTAATGTGAATTTATATGTATAGCTTATTCAAAGGCATTTGATTATGTACAACACCAGAAACTTTGGGAAATAGTGGTAAAAATAGGATTTCCATCACATTTGATACATTTAATATCACTGCTGTATCTAAACCAAAATTCAGCAATGAGAATAAATGGTGAAACAACTTAATTTGACATAAAACCAGCTGTCTGTGCATATAGTCACCCTACTTATGTAACTTCTATACTGAAAATATAATGAGAAATGTTAGAGAAGATGTAGACAAAGATTGTTACGATACCATAAATATTGGAGGTTATGAAATACCATATATTATACATGTTGGTTACACAGTATTACTTTCCATAACACACAGAGGAATTGAAAAAAAAAACTAATTATGTCAGTCCGTAAGAATAGTTAAGATCAAAATCTCTATCTTAATGCGAATAAAAATAAAGTGATGACAACTTACAAGACAAATAAGGTAGCATATATATATATATATATAAATCAGAAGAAATTGGAAGATGTGAAGATTTGTGCATTTCTTAGATCATTACTAAATAATAATGGAGATACAATGAGGGAAATTAAAAGGATGCGTGTATCCCTCTTCAAAAGTAAAACAACTAAAGAAGCTGTGGAGATAAACAGACAGACCAACAAAAATAAAATTGTTAATGGCATGCACATTTTCCCATCGCAAAATATGCCTGTTAAACCTAGAAACTTAACAAAACAGCTGAGAAACACATAAATACCTTTGAAATTAAATGCTACAGTAAAGTTATTCAAATATCATGGACGCAGAAAATAATAAATGTATCCATAATAGAAGAACTTAATATTGAAAAAGAATGGCTAGTAAAGAAGGTTAAACAGAGAAAACGTTAAAATTTTGGACATATTAAACATCATGAGAATTTAGAGAAGACTGTCTTGGAAGAATACATAATAGGAAAAACAAATAGAGGAAGATCAAGGTGAAGATAACTGCAAGACATCTTTGATAATCTGCAGTTGGGTGCATCAGCAGCAGGCCATCTTGCTTACAACCGAGAGGCCTACAGGAGAGCTGTCAGGGAGGACGAATTCCGCAAGGGACATGCAAATGACTGACTGACTGTTTATGCTTTTATCACTTGCAGGGATTATCATGTAGCACTACATCAAAAGTCAGTGTGTAGTTTTTTTTTTGTTTTTTTTTTTGTAGTGTTAAATTTCTTTTGCAAAATATTATATCATCCTCTAGTGAAATAAATTCTGAAACTGAGAACAGATAAAATAAATGGAGTAAAACAAAGCTGATCATTGAACAAATGACACTTCTACTTAAAAAAAAATTCATAACTGAAACAAAAACTGTACAACACAATTCTCCTTCAAACTCTGTGCTATCAATGTCAGACATGGACACTAACAGCCAGAAGTAAAAGGAAAATCACCGCCGAAATGAGATCATTTTCAATGTAACAAGAAATGATAAAATAAGAAATGCCATTATAAGAGAAAGGGTTCGGGTAATCAGGCTCCTGCGAGGCTGGTAATAGGTCAGGGCCAGGTAAAAAATATAGACCCCATTTCAAACTTTTCATTAAGTATATATGTAATCTGTGATAAATGCGTGTTATTTATGCATGGGTATGTGCGTCTACATGAAGAGCACATGATGTACTTACAAGTAACAAGACAAAATTTTAAAAAAAAAACTAGAACGATTTATAATATAAAACGGGTAATGGTAATAGTGCATCCATGTTTATTCTGTCTTTGCCTCTTCCGAGGGGAAGTATGCCCCTCAAAATCTTAGGCTTAGCCAGGTGACCCATCTAGCACCCCTTCCCCTCTGGTCTGGCATCGGAGTAACACCAGATGAACAGTTCATCCAGAAACAGCAGGTCAAATAGTTCGCCATGCTACACACCACCGCCAGACAAACATTCGCAAAAAGATTTGAAGGACATACAGGGAAAGACTGTACGCGAGACAGGTGTAGGGAGGACATTACATTAAATATGATATGAAGTAAATAACCCTATCAAGACTTTCTCAACCCTATCAAGTTTTTCCCATTCAAATTGAAAGGAGACACGTAAAGTTAATGGTATGTATCGCACATCCAATTTATTTTGCCATTATTAAATCAAAATGTTACTGTTATGTTCAGTAACATCTGAGAAAACCTTATTTACCTGACTGAGCCTGGTTAACTGAATGATTTGACTCTCGGTTTACTAATTTTTTGGTACCAGCTTCAAGTCCCAGCAGTCAAATTTTTTTCTGCTACACAACAAAATGGTCCAGAGGTCAACCCAGTCTCTAAAAATGGGTAACATAGAAATCAGAGAAGGTAAATGTGGCATGATACTAACCGCATAATACATTTACGTGTCGAAGATAGTGAAAATACGGGCCTAACGCGGTATTCCCTATACGACTTAGTTTCAATGAAACAGTAATTTTACCTTTTTTAACATTTACATACGTTACTGGGTGTAAAGTAACGTAAGAAAAATAAATCACAAGATAATTACTTAGGACTTAACCACGTACTCGGGTAAGACAAGACCCAGAAGACAGACCAAGTGTGTATTCGGAGTAACACATAGATGTAACTTTTATTCTTGCCCTCTAAGGCGAAATGTTACATATATTTGAAAGTGGTGGAGCTGTACAGAAAATTACAATTTCTAGAGAAAGAGAGAGAGAGAGAGAGAGAGAGAGAGAGAGAGAGATTGATTAATTGATTGATTTATTGATTGACTGATTGATCTTTATTTCAATAGGGTTAAGAAAAAAAACAATGCCATTTATGCTTTACGAACACTAACAGAAAGAGCTTTAGAAGTACAGAAAGATCTCTACTTATGCTTCATTCATTACACCAAGGCATTTGACAAGGTGAATCAAAATGAAAATATTAAAATGCTTGAAGACATCAATATAGACGGCAAAGACCTGAGGATTGTAAAACATCTATACTGGCAGCAAGAAGCAGCAGTTCGAGCTGAAAATAGAATTGGAAAATATCAACCTATAAAACAAGGGGTGCGACAAGGATGTGTACTATCTCCAGACCTTTTTTCTCTGCATAGCGAGAATATTCTAAGAACGATCATCACAGAACCAGGCATAACAATTGGAGGATACAATATTAACAACCTTCGGTATGCTGACGACACAGTACTGATAGATAAGAACCAACAAGACCTGCAAAATCTCTTGGATAGTCGCCAAAGAAAGTGAACAGAAAGGCCTTACTTTGAACATCAAAAAGACAGAGACTATGGTTATATCTGAGAAACAAAATCCACCAGCATGCAGTATTAAATTAAACAGAACTATTCTAAAGCAGGTGCAGAAATTCAAATAGCTTGGAGCAGTAATAACTTCAGATGGGAAATGCAGAACAGAAATTAGGAACAGAATAGGCCAAGCAAAGACTGCATTTCAGAGAATGAGAAACATATTAGCTAACACATCCTTATCAATGAATGTTAGAAAACGAGTCCTAAAATGCTATATTAAACCTATCTTGTTATGTGGAAGTGAATCATGGACAATAGGCAAGTCTGCACAAAAATCATTGGAAGCAGCAGAAATGTGGTTTATTAGAAGAATGTTGCGAATCCCCTGGACAGCAAAAATAACTAATGAAGAATGTAGGAGAAGAGCTGGAGAGACAAAAAACCTTGTCAAAAAGATAAGAGAGAGACAATGTACTTTCATAGGACATGCAATGAGAAGAGGGGGCATTGAAAATATTATAACAGGAAAAATAGAAGGAAGAAGATCAAGAGGAAGACCAAGAGAAATGATACTGGACAGTCTGACGGGATGGTGTGAGAGGAGATGACCAACTGAACTGATGGCCTGCATGAAGGATTGTATACTCTGGAGAAGCATAATAGCCAACGCCAGTCGGCACGGCACCTGATGATGATGATGATGGATGATGATGATGATGATGATGATGATGATGATGATAACAATTGGGTACGCAGGCCAGTCTGCCATTCTGCCTTTTATCATACATCTTTCACTCTATTCCAGACATTCTACAAATATACTGTTCATGTAACAAACATAATTAACATTGAAGCTGAGAAACATAAAATAAAATATAACATTTATGTTTCGCTCTTAAACATTCACTCAGTACAGAAGTAACTACATACATATATACATGACTATCTACTAAACAAAAATGTTAGGACTATTCATATTAAACAATTAACTGTGTTCGATGTCTGTAAAAGCAGTCTAAAGTAACTTTTAAGTTTTATAATTCATGGAGGCATGTACTCGACATCAAATAGATATTGGGAAAGTTTGTAGTTGTAGGAGAGAGAGAGAGAGAGAGTATTGAAAAATATTTGACTACGCATTCAAACTGCAGCAGAGGTATTATATCTGGAAACGATTTGTACTTCCCATTAGTCTTTGTCTAAAACAAATCTAATTAAGAAACACAACTGAAATCTTGAAAATGAAAATTTGAATAGTTGTCTGATTTATTTAGGAGCCAGTGTGATATGAATATTTACTTTTCAAAAAAAAAAAAACGTTTATGCCTACGTGATGACAGAAAGCCTACATTAATGATAAGTGGAACATATCTGTGTGTGTGTGTGAGTGTGTGTGTGTGAGAGAGAGAGAGAGAGAGAGAGAGAGAGAGAGAGAAAAGAAGCACAGGAAAGAAAGATTAGAAGCAAATAAAACCATAGTCATTGCTGGGAAGTTAGCGGCAAAAAAGTCACTGCGAATATGATATCTTCGTTTAGCTCAAACAATAAATTGATTGTGGAAATGTTCACTTAGCCTCAACACTCCAATTTGATGTCTTAACGTAAGATTTAAAACAACGACGCTGTGCTCCGATTCAGGACAGATGGTTAGTTTTACAAGAGCGGTAACTGTGAAGAGTTGAGTGGTAACTGGTAACACACAGTAACATGGACCAGGACAGATAACTGAAGACCTGCAGACCTCAGCAGAATGTCCTAAACGAAACTATGTGAAAGTAACAAATGTTTGATCAGGCTATATCATCATAACATCACATCCTGTCTGTTTTATGTTTAACATATCATGTTTTGATTCTGAACTAGTGCACGAAAGGAAAGGATTAACCTTCCACATTATACGCTCGTATATTGAATGATATTCTCTTGTTCTTGTCAGGCTGAATGAGTTTACAAGCTGTTTGTCATTTTCGTACAAGTCTCTATTTCTCCCTACGTTTGTGTGGCAGAACGAGTAACATATGTACAAGGTCCGACAATTAAGTAATGAGACTGATTTTATTATGACAAAGAAAAAAATGCCGTCTATGAAGCAAAGAGGCAACTTTCATCTGTGATCTGGCAACTTTTCATTGCCGCCCGATAAGCAGACGACAAACAAGCCTCCATTCTGTTGATCTAATCAGAGGTGCATTGTTACCTATTTAGCATGGAGCAAACAGCTAACATTATATTCTGTTTAAAACGCTGAAAAAGTGCCATTGAGACAGTTGAATTGATGCGATAAGTTTTATGTGGATAACTGTTTGTCTCGTGGACAGATATTCAGGTGGTATTCATGATTCAGAAGTTGTGTGGAAACGATTACAATTGCAACTACACATGGTCGCCGAATTTCTGTTCGTAATGAGGAACTCATTGCAAAAGTCAGAGAACGGATACATGAAGACCGTTGTTTGACTTGGAGGATGATGGCAGATGAATTTCGTGTTATTCGAGAGCCCACTCGTAAAATTTAAGTGTAAATTTGGGCAAGAAAAAGGTTACTTGCCGGTTAGTACCACTTACGTTTTCTGATGAGCAAAATCATCAGTGTGTTGAGAACGCAGAAGACATCATCAAAACGTTTCTCAGAAATAAACATTTCTTAAATTTGATTGTTGTAGAGGATCAAACATGGATTTTCCTCTATGATCTCACAAGTAAACGCCAAAGTGCTCAGTGGAAGACATCATAATCACTAAAATGCAAAAAAAAAAACCGTTCGTATTCAAAAGTTGAAAATGCTAATGATATCCAAAAGGGCGGTAACATCGAGTTTAAGGGTCAGACGAACAGAAGAACTGCAGAGGTCATTCCAATGTTTGTTAGATCGTACCACTCGTTGTATCAATGCACAAGGGGCTTACTTTGAATACATTACAGGTTATCTTCAATTGTTTAAGTTTTTGTTTTAAATGTAATCAGTCTCATTACTTAACTGTCGGACTTTTTATGCAGGAAACTCTCTACTGTATAGAGCGGAATAACAACATAACTCCTTCAGGTCATCAGAAGAAGTACCCCCCCCCCTCCTTCAGACAAATGTTTCGGCCCTATTAAACTACTGACACTCTAAGGGGTGTGGGCCCTCCGGGTCAAGGCTTCCAGATGTCTGTGGGCCTCTCTGGGTCATGGCTTCCAGAGGTCTTGTGAGTTGTTGCTTTTTTGTCCCGGGATTGAACCCATGATCTTCCAGTTGGCACTGCACTTTGAAATGCGTCTTTAGCTATTTAGCTACGTATGACTGATATTGGTTGTGACAAACGAAATTATTTATGTTTTCAATGGCTGTTTCGCATACTCCACAGCCAGCATGAGGCCTTTTCTGCTGTTTCTGAAAGGCTTTTCAATGCCCTTGCTCGTCCTTTATGCCCAGTTGCTTACAGAGGTCATATGCTGATGTTGCTACGAATCCTCTTCTACAGCTATCACTTTTGCCCTGACTCCCACCCCCTGCCTCATTTGCTTGACCAGGTCATTGTACTTGTCACATTTGAATAGATGTTGCTCGTCTATTCTTGTTTCATACGGAACAATAAGCTCGATTATTATTAGTTTATGTTTTTCTATGGAGTACACTACAATGTCCGGTCACATATCTGTGTTCTTGATGGCAATCGCGTATTCTCCTCTACCTGGAAAGTCCGCTATCACATCCCAGTCATATCCACCATCTGCCAGTGATGGTAACGGAATATCCCTGATTTCAATATTCGATGTCGTACCAGCGCCTATGAAGTATATAGGTGGGATCTCAACTCTTTTGCTGTTATTTACTTCATCTTTTGCACTATCTACAATGGCTACTAGTTCCTGCAGCACTCTGTTGTGCCTCCAGGTGTAGCGTCCTTGACCTAATGATACTCTGCATGCTGACAGCACATGTTCCAATGTTTGCCTTTCGTTGCAGAGAGGGCACATTGTGTATTCTGATAAACCCCATTTGTATAAATTTGGGACCTGTAGGCAGAAGGTCATAAGTAGGTCTGATGATGAAGCTGAGTCTCAAGGGTGCGATTTTCCAGATGTCATTCCATGTTAGTGATCTCTGCAGGACGTCCCCCTGTGTTGGACTGCCTTCTGGACCCGCTTATCATCCTCTGAATTCCTTACTTCTCTAATGATCATATCCCTTCTTTACTTACAGGAGGCCTTTGACCACGATTTGATTTCACCATGATCAAATCCCCTTCTGTTGGTCTGGGTGTATCCTATTATTTCTTTCAGTTCCTTTGTTTCCCTGGCTGCGGTCACTTCCTCACTTACTTTCCATTTTCGTCCAGTTTTAAGTGTTGGCTGCACTTCTCGTACCACCGGATCTGTAGATTCTTGTAGCATCATTGCTAGCCCTGTCTTTCCTACCTTTTTTCTTCAACCACAGATTTGAATGGTAGCTGCAGTTTGCTCTTCTTACAGTACAGCGCTACATCAGTTAATCCTTGTGGTACGAACACCCACTTTCTTATGGA
The DNA here is from genome assembly GCA_009760885.1 of Achatina immaculata. Lineage (NCBI taxonomy): Eukaryota > Metazoa > Mollusca > Gastropoda > Stylommatophora > Achatinidae > Lissachatina > Lissachatina immaculata. Next base: position 47,667,188 of record CM019721.1, on the reverse strand, counting down.
TTTATTTATCTTTCTTTCGACTGCTTCTACTGTGCTGGTACTTACTTCGTAAATGAGTAGTGGCTACATCAATTTTGGAATCAGCATGAACTGAAGCCACCATATTTTGAACTTCCCCAGTAGCTTGCTTTTGTCTATGATGTTCAGTCCATACTGTGCCATTTCTATGACCTGCTTCACCGCGTTTGAGTCTTTCACGGAAGCATCATATACTCTGTCAAGGCTCTTCACTGGCTCTTCCCCTACATATTGGATTATTTGATTTGCCACTGTGTACGATCTTTCTATCACCTTCCTCTTCTGATTGATAGGCTTCTTGACTTCTTTGTCTTGTAGCTAATGCGGCACCTTATGATAAGGATGTCCAAACACTCTAACATATTTCGTGCCTGTGCTTCACTGGTTGTTATTACTGTCGTGTCATCCATGAATGCTTTTAGTGGTGGCATCTGACATCTATTTCTGAACCTTGGGCCTTCTGCTGCTTTCAAAATTACATGCATGGCTAGTATGAACAGTATGGGAGATATTGTACAGTCAATTGCAATTCCTGCCTGGAGCTCAATCTATCTTGTAATATATCCTGATGTTCCAAATATAACGAAGAACTCTCTGAAGTACATTTTCAGCATCTTCATGATTTCTTTTGGCACATGATACATGTCTAGTGCTAGCCATATCATCTGGTGTGGTACTGAGCCATACGCACTGGCTAGGTCAAGCCATATTACTTGTAGATCTTGCTTTCCAGATCTTGCCTGTTGAATAGTTTCCCAAATCATTGATATATGCTCGAGACATCTTGAGGAACCTGAAATTCCTCCATTCTGCACTGATGTATCAACGTAAACATTATCTAGGATGTATGTTGTTAGTCTCCTTGCCATCACAGAGAAGAATATCTTTCCTTCCACATTCAGAAGTGAGATTGGTCTGAATTGGTTGATTTCAGTGGAATTGTGCTCCTTTGGAATGTATACTCCGTTAGCCATTTTCCATTCTTTACTTACGAGCCTATGGTCCCTGCTGTTCGTATGAGTTTATGAAGCTTCTTTAGTACTTCGGGGTATCTTTTTTACAGTATGTAAGGGACGCCATTTGGGCTTGGTGCTGACTTGCCTTTAACTTTTCTTACAACGCTCTCTATTTCTTGTAAGGTTGTTGGGCTGCATTTGATTTTGCTGCCTGGTGCACAGGGCCACACTGGACCTTTCATCTGCTCGAGAGGTGTATGCTGATTTTTATCAGAGTATGTCTTGCTCAGATGTTCCTCAAGCACCTCCTTACCTGCTTTCAGCGTACCTGATTTTGGCTTTTCAAATAGCTGCTTGGCAAACCCGAAAGGATCTCGGTAGAACTTCTCTCTTGCGTATCTGGTTTCCCTCTTCCTTTTACATATCTTTTTAGCTCTGCAAAGGGCATTGTGCTGGGATTTTAGATGCTGCCAAACCTGTCTTAGTCTTTCCTTTTCTGTTTCATGTGCCTTCTTGAACATTTTCCGGGCATAGTTCTTCTGCTGTCTTATTGCTTCTGTCTTTTTGTATTTCTTGGTGTTACTTTTTTTCTTTTTACCTGCTTCGTTCCAAACGCTTTGTGGTAGTGAAGATATATGATGTTACCAAATGCTTCCAGTTTTTGCTCAAGGTTTTTCCCCCTCCGCTGTTTGTCCAATTCATTGCATAGTCCTTTGTCCATGTTTTACCATATGCTTTTGGCACTTGCTGGTGGGAAGTTAATTTTGTCTCTGGTCTCGTCGGAGGGTTGCATTGACTCCCTGCTGCCTGACTCAACCTGAATATTCTCTGTACTGTGGATTATATCCTGACAGAGATCTTCTAATGTCTTATCTGAGACTGGCGTCACAGTGCACTGTTGAGTATTGGTCAGCAAGGAACCACCACATCCCTTCTTCGTTCTATGTATCTTCATGCCACTATGAGTGTTAAATTTTCTGGCACAGATACATGGATACTCCATCCGCTGTTCTGAACTCGAAATAATTGCTGCGGATATGGTCGTTTCCGTACAGTCACCTGTGGATCCATTATTCTCCCCCCCCCCCCCCCCTTTTCGGTGAATCTTGAGGATATTTCTTCTTTTTCGACATTGTAGCAATAGTATGACGGCTGACATGGTTGCTAGCCCGGACAGCCCAGTTCAGGGATGCTTTCCCAGTGAGGATTCTGGTCTCTCCCAGTGTCCATCGGTCTTTCTCGATTGTCAGTGTATATAGTCCTCGCTTTCCGTTTTGGCAATCAGCGACTCATATCGGGGGAAAAAAAAGAACACTGACATTTAGCGTCAGAGTTGGCGAAGTATAACTGCCCAAGACCCTGCCCCACCTCTTCGTTGGTACACTCAGTAAAAGGTCAAGACTGGTTAAAGGCGCAGAGATCGCCATGATCTTCATGGTGGTGGACTCAGCTAAAGAAGCAAATCCCTTGATTTTAGCTGTAATCAAGGACTGAAAAAATAGCTGCCATAACCATAAGCGGACTCTATGCCCCAGTGCTGAAAGTCTTCATCGCATCGTATACAAAAAACACCAGCTCTCAGAACCTTATACATACATACATATATATATATATATATATATATATATATATATATATATATATATATATACATACATACATACGCACAATTTGGGACACTTAAGCAATGAGACTAAGTACATAAAAAATAAATAAAACAACAGCTGAAGATATAACCTATAATTTACTCAAAGTAAGCCCCTTTGTGCACTGATACAGTGAGTGGCACTATCTAACAAACATTGGAACGACCTCTGCAGTTCTTCTCTTGGTATGGCCCTTAAACTCGATGTTACGGCCCTTTGGGTGTCATCAGTATCGTCAAAGAAGCGTCCTTTCAATGGTAACTTTAATTTTTTTTAATAGAAAATAATAGCAGGGAGACAAATCTGGGGAATAGGGTGGATGGCTGAGATCACACACTTTTTTTGGTCCAAAAATTCCTGTACAACTACCGCCCGATGAGACAGTGCATTATCATGACGAAGAAAAAAAAACTGCCAGATGTTGAATACTCGGGTCGGACTAGGAGAATCCTTCTCAATAGGTATTTAACAATAATTAAATAAACTTTGGCAGCGACAGTCTGTTCCACTGGAATAAATTCTTTTTTGAATATCTTCCTTGCTGTCATAGACAAATACCAACATAATCTTCTCTTTCGACATATGAAGACGTTTTTTTTTTTTTTGCAATTTAGTAATTATGATGACTTTGGCGTTTATTTGTCGGATCATAGAGGAAAATCCGTGTTTGATCCTCTGCAACAATCAAATTTAAGAAATGTTTATTTCTGAGACACGTTTTGATGATGTCTTTTGCGTACTCAACACGCTGATGTTTTTGGTCACCAAAATCTTACACTTAAATTTTACGAATGTGCTCTCGATTAACACGAAATTCATCTGTCATCATCCTCACAGTCTAACAACGATCTTCTTGTATCCGATCTCTGACTTTTGCAATGAGTTCCTCATTAGGAACAGAAGTTGGGCGTCCATATCTAGTTGTATTTGTAATCGTTTCCACACAACTTTTGAATCGTGAATATCACCTGAATATCTGTGCATGAGTTAAACAATTATCCCCACAGATTAGTCGCATCAATTCAAATGGCGCTTTTTCCAAATTTTAAACAGAATATAATGTTAGCTGTTTGCTCCATGCTAAAAAAGTAACAATGCACCTCTGATTAGATCAACAGAATGGAGGCTTGTTTGTCGTCTGCTTATTGGTCGGCGATGAAAAGTTGCCAGATCATAGGTGAAGGTTGTCTCTTTGGGTTCCACGCTTTGCTTTATATATATATATATATATATATATATATAATGAAACAAATTAAAACAGAAGACCAAAAAAATTACCTTTATTGGCGTTCAACATAACCGTAGATTAGAGGTGTACGGTGCAGTTTTATAAGGTGTCAGAGACAGTATGTAAAGTGAGAAAAAACGAATTGAAAATATGAGAGCGTGTGTGTCCGCCATTCAGTAATATACACTGTCACATGAACCCAAGCCACCAAGTTAGTTACTGAACAGTCGGTCATCACTTTTCCATTCATGTTGAAGAATATTGTAAGTCAAATACGTCAATCCCGACGCTATGTCCCTGCTTGTTGACAGAAGCTCCTTGACATCTGCCCTCTTACTATCGTCTTTCCTAGTTGGTTTCCAGATAAAGAAAGGAAGAAATATTACCTACTGTTGTGTTGGTCAGAAAACGCCTCAGGCGATTGCGAGATCACAGATATACAGTAACTTGGGTCGCCAATTCCATTACTGCGTCTTCTTGCCCTAGCGGAGACGTAATCCTCGTCTGTTTCCGTGGAGCTCGTTTAGTCAAGTATTCCCATGTATATCTGCTGACTTGTCCAACGTTTTAACGAACGTGGTAACGAAACACATGATCCACGGAGTAGATTTCTGATTCATGACAGACACCCACTGTCTTTCATCTCAGCGTCCATTTAGAAAACGGTCAGAGTGTTTATTTCATAACAGAGAGCGCCCATACAGTGGTTGATCAGCTACCAACCGCATGGGGGGGGGGGGGGTAGCGGTGGGGGTTGGATCTTCTAGAAGGTTATGGTTATGGCTGCGGTCTTGGACTCATGATGTTTGAGAAACTTCCAGTACCCATCCGAATCTTAGATGGTCGTTTATAAGGTAAGCAAATTCGGCAAGCCTTCCAGTTTACCATCTGTCAGGGAATGTTAAAGTGTCATGTTGCTCTTTTAGTTGATGGTCTCTTTTTTATTTTAATTATGAGTTTTGTAGACATAAATTTTAATTTTGTTTTCTCCTCATATTTATATTAGTTTTTTAGTGCATTCTATAGCATATTGCATTGCTCTGTGACAGTGTGGCGTTTTATTCTTTTTTTTCAAATTAGGGAGAGAGAGAGGGAGATAGAGAGAGAGGGGGAGATAGAGGGAGAGAGAGAGAGGTAGGAGAGAGATAGAGACGGGAAGAGAGAGGGAAAGAGAGGGAGTGAGTGAAGTAGAAAGAGAGGGAGAGAGAGATAGAGAGAGAAGGAGAGAGAGAGAAGGAGAGAGATAGGGGCAAAGAGGGAGAGAGATAGATGTGAGATCAACATGTTGCTCCCATTGAGAACTTTATGTTTCTTGCTCAAGGGAGATAGAAAGGGGAAGGGGAGAGAGGGAGAGAGAGGGGACAGAGTAAAAGAGAGAGAGATAGATCTGAGATCACCATGTTTCTCCCACGGACAAATTTATATTGCTTGCTCAAGGGAGAGAGAGTGAGAGAAGGAAAGTGAGAGAGGAAGAGAGAGGGAGAGAGATAGGGACAGAGAGAGATAGATTTGAGATCGCCATGTTCTTAGGGACAGGGAGATAGATAGATTTGAGATCGCCATGTTTTTAGGGACAGGGAGATAGATAGATTTGAGATCGCCATGTTTTTATGGACAGGGAGAGAGATAGATTTGAGATCGCCATGTTTTTATGGACAGGGAGAGAGATAGATTTGAGATCGCCATGTTTTTCCCACGGACAACTTTATGTTGCTTGATCAAGTGATAGAGAAAGGAAGAGAAAGAGAGGGAGGGAGAGGGAGAGAGGGAGAAAGAGGTAGGGAGAGAGATAGAGACGAGGAAAGAGAGGGAGGGAAAGAGAGGGAGAGAGTGAAGTAGAGAGAGATGGAGAGAGAGGGAGAAAGAGATAGAGAAGGAGATAGATAGATTTGAGATCGCTATGTTTCTCCCATGGACAAGTTTATGTTCCTTGTTCAAAGGAGAGAGAGAGGAAGAGAGAGATAGAGAGGGAGAGAGAGTGACAGAGAGTGAGGGAGATAGATTTGAGATCACCATGTTTCTCCCAGGGAGAACTTTATATTGTTTGCTCAAGGCAGAGAGAGGGAGAGAGTGAGAGAGGGTGAAAGAAGGAAAGTGAGAAAGGAAGAGAGAGGGAGAGAGAGGGACAGGGAGAGAGATAGGGAGGAAGAGAGATGGAGAGACATAGAGACAGAGAGAGAGGGAGAGAGATAGAGAGGGGGAGAGAGGGAGAGACATAGGGACAGAGAGAGAGGGAGAGATAGAGAGGGAGAGACATAGGGACAGAGAGAGAGAGAGAGAGAGAGAAATAGATTTGAGATCGCCATGTTTCTCTCACGAACAACTTTATGTTGCTTGACCAAATGTGAATTCACCCAAGAATTTATTTATTCTTGCTCCTGGAGGTGAAACTAAAAATGTTTATAATCAAACCGTCCAGACTCTGTAGAACCGTCTAGACCTTGTAGAACCGTCTAGAAGGTTGTGGAACTGAATAGACCTCTGTAGAATGTTCTAGAAGGTTGTGGCAATGAACAGAACTTTGTTGATTGGGAAAAATAAATACCTGGACAACGTAGGGTACTCAGCTAGTATATAAATACAAACATAAACAATAACTTCTCAATGCAAATTTCACAACAGTGTAAGCTTCTATAAATCCATATTTCAAGAATCTAAATGTTCTTTTCCATTTCTTAATGCAGCATTTATGTTTCAAAATTAGGGAGACAGGATCTTAAGGATCGTCTTAAAGGATTCATTCTTGAGAGTTTTAATGAAAGAGGTAACAGAGTGTTTAACTACACAGACCGCACAGCCAGCGGTCAAGGTATGTACAGCATACCTTCAGGGAATGTGACGTCACCGGTTTCTCGTGTGATGATTAAAAAGAACGTCCCGACTTTCCTGACAATATGTGAACTTGAAGTATATGGAGGTACGTACAAAAAACTGATGTTGTCAACATTTGATAAATGTTCACAAAAATTAATAAGCAGCGAACAGATACGTTATGTAGCAAAGAAAAGGGTTTTATTATGCCCTTTGTCTTTATTAAACACATAAGATAATGAACAAAAAAATAAAAATGTGTAAAAATGGACATACTTTGTAAAAGAGAACACACATTTAGAAAGGATGGAAGGGAAATCAATATATTTAGTGATGAATACTATTGAAGATAAAAAAATTTTAAAAAATAAAAAAAACTAGTAGAGATCTGTTGTTCAGTGAGGTCCAGCATGGACACACGCTCATGTGCTCGCGGGCCAAAATAGTGAGAAAATAAGAACTATTTGGAATACGAAGTTCGTTTCCCAGAAGTATCAATGTAGCTGTACATAGAACTGCTCCCTATCAGAGTGACACTTATAGTAAAACTATGAAACATAGAGTTGTGAAACGTAAGATGCAATCGTTTAAAACACCTTAATGTTCAAGTTTTTATGATTTCATAAACTAACTTCATGAAAATTTGAAGCATCTCAAAAGCCACATGTGAACATGCAAATTCTTCATTTTAAAAGAAACAAAAGCAATAAAGATTTTAAAGTCTAAGAATAAAACAAAAAACTATACAATTCGGAATGACGTCTACATACATATATATCACCCTCCTCCACTTCTCTTTATCCTCTCTCTCTCTCTCTCTCTCTCTCTCTCTCGCAAAAGTTATCCTTGATTATTAATGGTCTATTGAGCTTCATGTTACTGTAGTCAAAACGAAATAATTTGTTGATTACACACTAGACAATCATATAATCTAGATAACATAGTTGTCAGCTGTATTGTACTTTATTACAAGACATTCAGATAAGCCGATCACTTTCTTGTTAAATTACGGTATCACTACCTTAGATTCTATGTGTGTGTTGTGAAAGAATTATTTTACTCGAACATGAATATGAGATAAAACATAAACAAACGTTTTGAACACTTACTACTCGTGATGAAACCTTAATCTCTACTCAAGTAGCACTGAGTAACTGGTGTTTTTGTGACATATGAGCCAAATATGGCACTAAATATCTATCCCCAGAAACATCAAAATTAGAAACTCAACATAAAATGAGGACTGGCGTCGATTTTTAAAGTAGTGTATAAGCTTCCATATGGTCTCGAAGAAAATCGTTATACTCCTCGCTGTTAATTAGAAATCTACAGTTGTCACAAATACTAAGTCATGCTCGTGACTGGACTTCGTTGGACAGATGGGCTCTTCCAGCTACACGCATTGTTATTTCTAGAATATTCATAGGAAAATATGTTTAACGCAGGAAGGGACGTAATTTGAACAATACAGAATTGGATTGCGTCTGGAATCAAAGTTGATGACATTATGCAGGCTACTGTTCTTATCTTGGCAAACAATCCATTATCTCGCAAGAAACATGAATAAAATTAGAGACATTACAGGCAAATATCCTTTTTTCATTTGATTTTGAAGTTCTATTAAAAGTTTTTCAACAGCAAAACATGATGGCTAACAACTGAAGAGTTCGAGAGACAAAACATGATGGGTGAAAACTGAACTAGAGAGAAAGAAAAATTCTCCTCAGATCTGGAGAAAGATTTCTCAGTGGAAGACATACCAACGTCATGAGACCACTACTAAAAGGCGTGCGGATCCATAAAGGTTTCCTACCGAAAAAGGAATGGATGTAAATAGAATTGGCTTTATGAGACACTGAGAGGAAAAAAAAATGCGTGTTAAAGGGATCCAGAGCACAAGCAAAATAATATCAATACAGAGCAATGAAGATCACGTGATCAAAGATTACTGTTTTATTATCATTAGATTTCGAAAGAAGGAGTGGAGTAATGCAGATTTAATACAAAAGAATCAAATACAGAAAAGATTAAAACTAACAAATTACAGCAGTGGGCGAACAGCTGGAATAAACAAAAAACGGCAGACTTGGGAAATCTACATCAGTTATCTCAGAGAAGAGTTATTTCAGCAAGTACCAAGCTTATGTTTCAGATGGATGTGCAAAGACTGTAAGTTCATATTTGAAACTGCACGACTTAGTTAACTGAACTTTATTATAATATTATTTTCTGCCGTTGTTAGAGTGTCTTTTTTATCCAGACAGTAATGGGCAAGGACATGAAGAAACAGGTTCAGTTACTATCAGTCCGCCTAACTAAAGACAGAAAGTAACTCCCATGTACGTCTTTAATGTAAGTCTGATAAGAAAAGAGGGGGTGGGAAGTGGGCTAGCAGAGCCCTTTCAAAAGTCTGTGCCACGGGATACAACGCCAGCTCCACACCAATTTTATCGTTCTTGGAAATTGCTAAACATGACACTTTATTCCTTGAACTCAAACATCTGGAATAAACGCTTTATATTTTTAAAAATCATATATATACATGTGTGTGTGTGTATATATATATATATATATATATATATATATATATATATATATATATATATAAAATCAACACAGACATCTTTTTCTTTTCCTCAAAGATTCTGTTTGTGAACCTGGACAGTACGGACGAGAGTGTGAGCACAAATGTAACTGTGCTAGAAACGAGGCTTGTTTTGTTAGCACTGGGGGATGTCCTTCTGGCTGTGCCGATGGTTTCCAGGGAGAGAACTGTAATAAATGTGAGTGACTGACTAAAATATAATTTAAACTGATAATAAATGAAGCAAAAATTGATGTAAAGACTACACAAAAGACTGCATATTTTTATTAGTCAATTGTTGGAAAGGAAAGATAAAGTTATATTAAATGTGTCTACACTAATTCTGTCTTATAACTTTCTTCCACTGATTATACTAGAAAATGATGTTGTAGAAAGCATATTATATATGTGAGCCAATGTATGGAATAAATACCATTGTAATGTGTTAATTTAAATTGTCTTTCATTCCGTCAGTACATCTTCTTATAATGTTACTGTTTTCATCACTTTTGATGTTTCTTTGCCACCCTTTGATTTTGCTGGCAAGGATTTCATCTTCTCTTTCTGATATACATCATTCTATTATTAGTCTATAATGATACCATTACTTTCAGTTTATGTTTATGTTATAGTTATCTGTTCCTCCTCATGTTATTAGGTCTCTTTCTCAAAATTCCACCACTCTTTGGATAATTACAAAAAATACATAAATAAATAGCTAAGTAAATAAAAAGCAAAACAAAAACAAAAGCATTGTTTCCTCTATAAAATTAGTGACTTCCTGCTGAGATAGGACAAAAAAGGGGAAAAACAAGGAACATGATATCAGAAAAGTTTTGTAAGCTCTAGGGTTAAATATATTTAATATTTACGTCATGTGACAGAACAAAAGAATGGAAAAACTAATTATGTCTGTCCGTAAGAACAGTGAAGAGGAAAATCTCTATCTTAATGTGCAGAAATCTAAACTGATTTCAACTGACAAAACAAACAAGGGAGCTGAAATATATATCAATGAGGAAAAAATGGAAGAAATGGAGAGTTTTAAATATGTTGGATCATTGCTAACTAATAATGGAGATACAATGAGGGAAATTAAAAGGAGGACATCTATTGCTCTTCAAACAGTAAAACAACTAAAGAAGCTGTGGAGAGGAACAGTCAGTGCTAGAAAAATACGATTTTTAAGAGCATGCATCTTTCCCATAGCAACATATGCCTGTGAGACCTGGACACTTAGAAACACATAAGTGCCTTTAAATGTAAATATTACAGAAGAATTCTTCAAACATCATGGACACAAAAATGAACAAATATAACCATACTACAAGAACTTAATATTGAAAAAGGTTGGCTATTAAAGAGGATTAAACAGAGAAAACTTAAATATTTTGGACACATTAAACATCATGAGAATTTAGAAAAGACCATCTTGGAAGGATACATAATGGGAAAAAGAAAAAGAGGAAGACCAAAGTGAAGATGGCTGCAAGACATTGTTGATCATTTGCAAATGGATGCATCAGCAGCAGGGCATCTTGCTTACAACTGAGAGGCCTACAGGAGTGCTGTTAGGGAGGCAAAATTCCACAAGGGACATGCATAAGACTGACTGACTGACAAAACAATATACTTCATTTAGTAAGTTTTGATGGAGAAATTAATATATTATAGAATGTTTGTTTGTTTTTTTTTTCATTTGTTCTCCTTTTTTATCATTTCTTGTCACATTCCAACAGTAACCTGCAAGCATAGATACACTCCACTTAATATGATACCTTCTTTCCATTTCTGAAATGTCTTATTGGAAGCGCTCCCCCATCTTTGTCATTCACTGCACCATCATTCTGGGATGAGAAGTCTAAATGGAAATCAAGGAAGTGGATCTTGAATAACAAATTGCAACCTAATTTTTAGTATGTTGTCAGAAGTTCAGAAACAGTCACAACATATTTTACAGCTCTTTTATTTCATAGGAAGTTGTGAATGACAGATCTGAAGGGTTCCCAAGCTGCTTTCTCATTCCCTTGAAGAGGTGAATCAAAATTTTGTCTGTAAGTTTATGTTTCTGGAGGCTCACAAAGATTCCTTCTTTGGTCTTAGCATAGGTCACTTGGTAAACTTTTCTTCTCAGGTATTTGAATGCTTAAAATACTTCCTGATTTATCCCCTTAACAAAGCTCTTCATTAACACTAATTTTATATGTAAAGAGAGCAGAATCATTTTGCTCTGGTCAGCTAGAGGAGTTTTCTAGTCACTCTTGTTTTGTTCCAGTATTTTCTTCAAGAATTTTCTTTTGTAGCTTGGAGATCTATCTTAGTTATTCCACACACAGAGAAGACAACAATACTTGGTGTATCATAAGTAAAATTACAATAAGAAATCTGCCAGTGATGATCTTCATATTAAATATTTCTAGAAGCAAATTCATATTGTCATAGGTTTCTTTCACGTGCACAGCATGACCTTGAAGAACAGATGTAATAAATATCTGTTGTATAATAAAACAGCTTTCAGCTTTAGTATGGCTAAGTCTATGTCTCCAGTTTTGTGGATTAAGTTCCATCATTAAAACCATCATCAGACTGTTAGCATTGCAGCAGACAGTAAGGCTGTTTTCCATTTAAAAAAATTAATTTGATTAGAAGATTTGTCATAAATCACAAAAGATGTGATTACCTAGTAGTAAAAGACCTGGTTGTAAATTTATTGAATTTGCCTTGTTAAAGTGGATCAAGTCTTTCTGTTGGTTTCTATACATTGACACTTTCACATTTTTATCCAGGAGATTCTGCTGCGAAATCTTGATGCAAGAAGTCAGGCTTTACTTTTTGATAACTCTAGATCTTGAGTTATGGCACAAAGTTCAGTCTGAGAAATTTTGTGTGGCTTACTTAACAAGTATCCCTCCAGTATAAATTCAGGATCTTCTTGTGAAGGCTCAGGCAATATTTCCCAACCACTTTCCATGTCTTCATGTTTCCAGAATGTACTGGCCTGATGAAGCGGGAACAGGCAGGTGTGACAGAAGTCATGTAGATAATGGAGCATTTGGATAGATTGAGGTTCAGTTCTTTTTTTTTTTTTTCAACATTTCATGCTAAGCAAAAATAACAGTCACTTCCATTACCTGTTGGCACTCACCATATCATAGGACAGGCAAAAAACATTGATCATTCTTTATTACTACACCAACAACTGAGATTCACTGCACATGAATTACAGCAAATGTGTGGTACCAAGTACTTGTATGTCTCCTACCTTGTCAGTCTCCTACCTTGTCTGTCTCCTACCTTGTCTGTCTCCTACCTTGTCTGTCTCCTACCTTGTCTGTCTCCTACCTTGTCTGTCTCCTACCTTGTCTGTATCCTACCTTGTCTTGTCTTGTCTCCTTCCTCATATGCCTCTTGGTGTTGATGGGACAAATAGATGTCTATGAGATAGATCTCTATGGTCTACATCTGTAGTATAATATTTAAGGCTTTTGTAATTTCCTCCTTCCATCTCTAGCATGGGTGGGCCCTCCTGTTACCTACGAATCTTAGTGTGAATGTTGTCTGTGGTGTACTGTCTGGTTGTAGTCATGTAATGTGGCCAAGCCATTTGATTTGGTGTTTCTGGATGTAGTGAAATACTGGTATTACTCCAACGTTTGACCACATGGTGACATTTCTTATTTTGTTTGTTCTTGTCACATTTAGTATTCTCCTTAAATATCTCATTTCTATTGTGATGATCTTTCTTTTGTTCTTGGCTGTTAGTGTCCATGTTTGACACTGATAGCAGCATAGAGTTGGGAGGAAAAATGAGTTGTATAGTGCGCCTTTAGTTTCAGTTGTGATGTATTTATTTTTTTATTAAAGATGTTATTTGTTCAATGACCAGAATAGCTTATTGTTCTCAGTTTCATTGTCAGTTTTCTTTGAGGATGATTTTCTGCTTTTGATTTGAAATGTTTAACTTTATTTCAATGGCTGGTTATCCAGCAAGATCTCTGTTGGGGTTTCTTCACTTGCTATGATCGTGACTTCAGATTTTCAACATTGATCTTCATGTGGCTTTTACATGCCCTTGCTAGGTTATCCACATTCTGTGTAGGTCTTTTTTCTGATGTAGTTGTAAGTGCCTGATCATCAACAAAAAGAAGTATGGTCCACCTATTGGGTATGTTTTCTGAAAGGTGTGGGTTGATTGACATTGTTTCTGGGGCTGGGGTGTTAGTCAGTTTTATGGTGGATTTTTCACTATGTATGTTGTTAGCTGCAGATATTGTCCATATATGTTATTAATAGTAAAAGAGATAGCACACAGCCCTGCTTACTCCAGATTTTATGATGATTGGTATGGGGTGTCCAGCATTTGTTCTAACTGTACACTAACTGTTTGTATACAGGTTTTTGCATATGTTGATCAGATGTGTACTAACTATGCTGTAAAATTTCTCACAGTTTATCTGTCTACTCTATCAAATGGTTTTTCCTGATCTATGTGAGCTATGTGCACTTTCTGATTGTGTTCGACTGATTCTTCTGTTAGATGTCTTAGGAAAAAGAAGGCATCTGTACAGCTTCATCTTTTCTTAAATCCCGTCTGAATTTCATTTACTGTAACTGTGGTTCAGTAATTGGCCACAGTTTGTTCTCTAAGATCTTGGAGAATATTTTCCCAGTATGGCTTAGTAGTGAAATGCCTCTAGATTAGTTGCAGTCCCTTTTATTGTCTTTTTTTCTTCTAAACTGGAGTAGTTATAAAATTTCTTCTGTCATGTAGTGTTTCTTGTTTTCCCCATACCAAGTTACAGAATCACCGAAGCCAAGCTTTACCATCCTCTTTCACACATTTGATTAACTTGTTGGGCATTCGATCACAGTTTGTTGAAGCACAGCCTCCATCTCTCTAGTACACACTTTGGTTCATATATTGTTCACAACCTCTGTTGGATCGAAGTGCTCTATTCTCTTTTTCATTGCACTGACCTTGTTATATAAGATTTTTCTAGCTTCTTTGTGATCATTGTCTCCAACCTCACAACGAAAATAAAGGTAATATACTGTCTTGATTAAAGAAGTGTGACAGATAAAAGGGATGGTGACTGCAGTAAAACTGGTTCTAAAAATAAAGGTAGATAGAGGTGTATGGTGCAGCTTTACAAGGTGGAGAGGGAGTGAGTCAAGTGAGAAAAGTGAGAAAAAACGAATAGAAGGTATGAGAGTGAGATGAGCCCAGTCAATCTGTATTGTTTACAAGTATTTTGTTTGCTGAGATAGCACTGGCCTGGTGTTTTGTGGAGCTGTTCACTTTAAACATTGTTTTGTTTCAGAACTGATTTTTAGGATAGCACATAAACGTCTAAACAGTGTTGATAATTTTGGTTTTGTGTGTTGTGAAATGACCTCTTCATCCCAGAACCGTGCACTTTCTAATAATAAAGGTAGATAGAGGTGTATGGTGCAGTTTTACAAGGTGGCAGAGGGAATGAGTCAAATGAGAAAAGTGAAGGAAAACTAATAGAAAGTATAAGAGTAAGATTAGAATGTATAAATGAAAAACATACAACATCTGATATTTCGGCATGAACCTTTTTCGAGGATTACATACACAAATGAGACAAAAAAACGTATAACTAGACGAAAAACATATCTTAATGTGGCAACCTCCAGAAATAGGAAACAGAGAAATGCATGTCCACTAGACGAGGCATAGAGACCACCCAGGGCCACACAAAGGATACACCGATAGAGCCAATTGTAAAGAAGATGTAGAGAGAGAGGAGGAAAACAGATGGAGGAAGGGGGAGAATGGCAATATAAACATGATAGCCGCTAGAGGAGAAGGTGTCGGGGGGGGGGAGTGGAGAGATAATGAATGAAGAACATAAACACCTGCAAGGAGAAAATGTGAAACTGTTGAATAGGACAAGACCCTATACACCTATAGGTCGCCAGAGAAGAAGAGAAGGTGGCGATAGAGAGGGGAGCTAGGAGAAAGAAACAAGAAAGTAAAGTATAAAAAAGGGGGAGGTGGAAAACAAAACAAGTTAAAAGAAGCTGAAAGCATTGTTAATTCCAGCTGGATGGAGACATTCAGCCTGGAAAATAAGACGCTATTCTATGAACCTCCGAGATCGTACATCAGCAGAACAAGAGCGGATCACACTAACAGAAATGTCATGTTTTCCCCTATGGTTGCTAAGGCAAAAATGTTTAGCCACAGGTGTCTAGGCCCTCTTAGAAATATCGTTAAGATGTTGGCGAAAACAGTCTCATAAGCGTAAACCGGTCCTCCCTATATACTTCATACCACGTTTGCGCATAATAGCATAAATAACATTGCGTGAAGTGCAGGTGGAACCCTCCTGAACTGATAACGTGGACTTAGGGAAGGAGATCTGGCTAGCCTCGACAACAAACCGGCAAGTGTTGCATCTACGCCGTCAGCTACGTCTGGTATCATAAAAGTGTCATCTGTCTTAAGGCGACTTCGAACTAAAAGGTCCCTGAGTTTCTTGTTCCGTCTATAGGCTACCAATTGGGGAGGGGGGGGTGTCCCCCCCCCCAAAAAAAAAAGTTCACGTGTATCAGGCTCGGTCTGGAGGAGATGGAGATGGCGAAACAGTATGTTTTTAACTGCCAAGCTATGAGGGTGGTGCGTGAGTACCAGTTTAACTCTGTCCGAGCTAAAATGAGGTTTAGGAGTTAGGAGTGATGGCTTGGTTTGCCGTGAGATAAGGATGATGCGGTTCCAAGATGACGGGTGAACATGTTCAGGATAGCCGAGTTGATGGAAGAAAACTAGTATTTTATGGCCTTGATCAAGGAAATCAACATCCTCATTACACAAACGTCGCAACCTAAGAAGCTAAGAAAAAGGAATAGAGTCCTTACACGATCTGGGATGGGAGGAAGAATACAAGAGATAGCTGTGAGAGTCTGTAGATTTATAGTGGACAGAAGTAGTAAGACCAGTAAGACCGATAATAACGGCAATGTCGAGAAAGTTAACTTTCCCAGATCGTAGCTTTATCATCGATCGCACAAATCTGAAACAAGTTGATAGATTCAAGTACTTAGGAACGATTATAACAAATTATAGGAAATGTCACAATGAAATAAAAAGCAGACGGTCTCAGGTCAAGTCAGCATTCCAGACAATGAGACACATCTTGTGCAACAGATTCATGTCAATGGAAACAAGATTTCGAGTACTTAAATGTTACATCGCGCCAGTTCTGTTTTATGGATGTGAAGCATGGTCCATGAATAAGAGGGTACAGCGAGAAATGGAGGCCATGGTAATGTGGTTTATAAGAAGGATGTTGAAGGTATCATGGACAGTCAAGAAAACAAATGAAGAAGTCTTAAGAGAGCCTGGAGTTAAAAAGCAAATTATAGCAAAGATCAGAAGCAGACATGCGAGGTTTATAGGACATTTACTGAGAAGAGGAAAATTGGAACACACTGTGGTAACTGGAAAATTGAAAGAAGACGAGACAGAGGAAGACAGAGAGCGATGTTACTGGATGGGCTGTCAGTGTGGCTAGGACGAAGGTGACTGGCGGATCTCATAATCAATGCAAAAGACATGGAATTTTGGAGAGAAATGATCGCTTATGCCATGCGACATGGCACTTAGAATCTGATACAGATTTTCTCTTCATTATTCATCATGCTTCCATTACTGTCGTTCAAGCTCTGTAGAGGTTGTTTATATCCTTGCTTTACTGTTCGCAGTTCTTTATAGAATTCCCTGCTTTTCGTATTTTGATGGCATGTCTGCATCTCGCTTGCCACGTCTTTCATACATTCTCATTTTTTTTATGAATAACTTTTTTAGTTTTTTTACACTGTATGTAATTTCCTCACTTGTTTTGTTGTTCATGTCACTCAACCATATCTATCTCACTGTTCTTTTCTTTATGCCTGCCTCTCTGCAGACTTAATCAAACCAGTTCTTTATTTTATTTATGGTCTTAACTCTTAGGCATTCTTCCACTGTTTTCTTTATAATGGTTTTTGTATCTTCCCATCTGTCATCAGTGCTTTTATATTCTTCATTCCCTCTTGTGTTTATCTTATGATTTAGCTCTTTTCTGAATTTTTCTTTAGTTTCTTCTCTTTTCAAAGCATCTCCATTTATTACTGAGCTTTTATTTAATTTACTATAAACATTTTTCTTCAGTCTGAATTTTAGTTTAGCTTCCATAAGATAATGGTCGATGTTCCATGCAGCTCCTCTGTAACTTCTGATCTGAGGTATGTTTGTTGTGTAAAGATAAAATTCTCGTTTCCTTGCATTTAGGCATATTTGGGGATATGGTGTTAGGCCCCGTATGGTTGCTATGTGCTTGGTATCAATTAAAACATGGTCTGTCTGATTGCATGTTAATTTACTGGGTGATTTCCATGTTTATTTATGGATGTTCTTATTTTGAAATCATGTGCTGCTTATTCTCACTCCATAAGCTTCTGTCATATTTTCTAGTCTCTATCCATTATTATTAGATGTTTCATGCATAATTCTTTTCCTTGTGATGTGTTTGTGTGACTCTTCCTTTCCTATCTTTGGATTGAAATCTTCTAGTATTGTCAGTATGTAATGTTCCTGAGTCTTCTCTATTACTCTATCTAACGTGTTGTAAAATTCGTCTTTGACTTCATCCTCTGTATCTTCTGTTGGTGTATGCTCATTAATCATTGTTATATCTTTCTTTGTTCCCATGATGCCATGATGTAGAGCTGCTGATTATTTCATTGGTGCTGCTAATGTGATTATATTACATTACATTAATTTTCCAAATATTATTATATTGCATAATATAGCTTGCAGTCCTAAAACGTATGGTCCTGGCTGTACGCTGAACTGCAGTGAGCTCTGTTTCCACAATTCCACAACATCATGCAACAACATTGATGGTGTCTGTCTACATGGATGTGTGAGCGGTTACCAGGGGAAGTGGTGCAATGAATGTAAGTTCATATTTGAAAGTATATAATTTAGTTAACCGAACATTATTACGTTGTTTTTTTTACCTTCTTTTTTAAAGTGCCTTTTTCAAAAAATTACTTTTGAAGAAGTGTATGTAATATTTATTCATTAATGTAGTTGTTGTTAATATACGACATCACAAAATTCTAAAAAAAAAAAAATGTATGCTCCAGTCAGATCATGAAATTAAGAGATAAGGTAATAATTAAAAATACCTTCAAGTATAGTTGTCATAGAAAACATCTAGAGTCACATAAAACACAAAGGACCAAATTATATTATATAAGAACCAAGTGTCTGAGCTTTATAGACAATCTCATCTCCCAACTAAAATATTGGGCAAATGCATGTAAGTACTACCAGAATATGTTTAGATGGCAAGATAAAACACAAGTCCCTGAAACACTCTGAAAGTTACCTTTTTTTTTTTTAAATTTGCTTTTACTTGCACTGATAACACAGGTATTGACTGGGTACATGGGACCCAACTAGAAGATCTTGATTTTGCTGATGACATAACTCTTATCAGTAATAATGTGAATTACATGCAAGAAAAAACAGATAGCCTGTCTTCAATGGCTAGCAAAATAGGACTTGAAATTAACAAGGATAAAACAAAAATAATGAAAATTCCTTTCAATCAAAATGGAAAAATACACACATAAAAGGGACAGATATTGAAGAAGTCAATCAATTTGCATACCTTGGCAGCTACGTAGACTAGGATGGTGACACTAGAGAGGAAGTTAGGATCAGAATTGCAAAGGCAGCATCAATCTTCAAGAATCTTGAGAACATATGGAATTCAAAAGTTATAAGCACAAAAACCAAGTTATGACTATTCAATTCAAATGTAATATCCACCCTCATTTATGCATGTGAAAGCTGGAAAACAACTAAAGAAATAGAAAAGAAATTAGACTCTTTTGAAAACAAATGCATAAGGAAAATACTCAGCATCAAGTGGAATGAATTCAAGAACAATGCAGAGATAAGACAGATGACTGAACAACAACCAGTCTCATGGGTGATCAGGAAAAGGAGATGGACATATGTTGGTCACTTGATGAGAAGAAATGATCAGAGAATCCCAAAACAAACTATCAAGTGGAACACAACAGGCCGAAGAAAAAGAGGCAGAACGAGTCAAACTCTGAAGAGGACATTGTTAAGAGAGGCCAAATTAACAGGCATAAAACCCCTTGATGAGGTTGAAAGACTCGCCGAAGACAGGAAAAATTGGCGAACTACTTTGTGAGCCCTATGTGATGTTTAATGGCACGGGAAGGATATAAGATAAGATTTACTTGCACTACATTTCAATGTATAATTTGTTTTCTTACATTATGGTAGAACATTATTTCTCTGTTAATTTCCCTGGGCTGTTTTTATCTGTTGTGCTGTATAATGAACATGCATTGATTACTTCTTTTTTTTTTATTTACTTCAGCAAAGGAAAATGTAAGGTATATATATATATATATATATATATATATATATATATATATAATCAGATGGAAAGATATGTAAAAGAAATATATGTAGCAATGTTACAAAAGATGTGCAAAAAAAATTGCATAACAATGAAAAATACAACTAAATAAAATGTAAATGATATGACTATGTTTTATCTAGCCTGTACACATAACAAATGGGGTGACGCATGCAGCTCAGAGTGTAGTCCAAACTGTGTTCCACATGGTGACAAGTCTCCATGTGATAATGTGAATGGCACATGTCAACTTGGATGTAAGAAAGGCTATGTGAAGCCACTGTGTACTAAAGGTAATCTGAGCTTTGAGTTTTATCTTAAACCTTTGAATGTAAAGACTATAACCAATTCATGTGATTGCAAAAGATGAATTAAATTTATCTGGATGTTTCAGTTCTACGTTTTTTTGTTTTTTTTTAAGGGAAACTGTATACGTGTCAAAAATAAGTTTTAATATTAATTTGTTTTTGAAAACATGAATTTACTGAGATTAAGTATAATTTCATGTGTTAAATTATCTCATTATAAACTATACATGGAAATCAGGATATATGGAGAGTGAAAAATTAGAATTTACATGCCACAAAATAGACAGATTATCCTTGTTTCTGAAGCAATTCTTTACTTATTCCACAATGAAAATGTAAGCATAAGAATTAGACTTGCAATCACCTCTCACCCGGTGGGGATGTATGCGTATCCTTATCACGCTGAGGTTTTCCGGTGAGAAACTCCAACTCTAGCCCGGGTGGGCTACCACCTCTCACCCAGCAGGGATATACTGATATCAAAAACACGTCGAGGTTTTCCAGTGGGAAACTTCAACTCTAGATCAAACTGGTGCAATGAAAACCACGGCGTCACACAATCTCACTTCTGAGACCCGCCAAGAATACAGGCTCAACCCTGCGATACTCTGAACTTCTTGTGGTCCACACGAGGGAACCATGGGACTTATTGAGGACCATAGGCATAAATTCAGTAGGATCACAGGGCGGTCTTGGTGATAGAAGTGAACGATGAAGAAGAAGAAGAAGACTTGCAAGTGGCATAAACTCTATAAAAATACCTTTATGAAAATATAGCATGCTTACATAATTAAATACATTATTCATTCTAAGGGAGTTGAGTGAGGGAAACATTGAAAATTCCTCATAATGGTAAAACCTACACAGCAGCTAAGATGTATAGTCTGTAAGACAGATAGTTCATAGTCTCTACTGAAGATGTGATTAAAAAAGAAAGAAAAATAGAAAGGTATATTTGCATTATGGAAGCAAAATAAAAGAACTGTGAAGTAAAGGGTAATATGGAGAGAAGAACATATTTATAGATACTGCAACATGTACTTCAAAACAAATAAGATTGGCATTTTAGTCTAAGAATGAATGAATGAATGAATGATCTTTATTTTTAAAGGGTAAAGAATAGGGCACACAGGCCCGTTTTACATTTTGCCTTTCAAGAAGCTGAAACAAGATCATAAATGAACATTTATGAGAGTGAGATTTGTGGCAATCAAACTTGTATTAGGAAGTTACTATAGACATGCCATTTGAGTGTGAGTAAATAAAAGTCAACAATTTCATACCTTTGTTGCTCTGAACTAACTTCACTTAGACAGTGAAGAATAGCAACTATACTCAGTTCATAATTTGAAATTTCCCATGTAAGACTCGAATACACCACTGACAATTGAAAACTAAAGTCCCACTTATGTCACTTTGAAGACTTGATGATTCAAGATATGAGGAGTCTTCTAATTCTTCTTCTTCTTCTTCTTCTTCTTCTTCCTCTTCTCTGTACACACACTGGCAATGATGCATGGTACCCTGATTTTTGTGATGTGCCTTTTGGTTGGGTACCTCTGACTTCAGCATCTTTCCTTGCTAGGGCAGACTATGGTCTTGCTCAGACTGTGATGAAGACAGTAGTGTAGGCTGGCTTGGCCAAAACTTTGTTTTCCAGCCTCTGGTGGCTGTAATTAAGCCCCTTTTCCTTGTCAGATCCAGCATTCAACACTGGGTGGCCAGACGGCTTTGATTCAGTTCCACAGAGACACTTCAAATTTGGGATGAGGAATCCAATGAGTACCTCAACAATATCCCTACCCTGTCATTTATAGTCTGCTGGCTCTGTTTTATTTACATCACTCTGATAGCTAATGTTGTAAAGACCCATAGGCTTGTCACGTCCTAGATTCATTGGTTTCACACCAGATTTTCCTCATCCCTGCTGGTGATCTCTATGACCCCATCCATCCACCAGTCTGACATTATATTTTACAAACATAACAATTACATTAGTGTTGATTGCTACATGTTTCTGGGCTACACAAATAGGTCAGAGTTTTTAAGCAAATAGATCTATGTTCACTGTCTCACAAAGACTATGTTAAGATAAGTGTGTTCTTAACACAGTTGTTCCCAGGGAGATATGAGTTGTAACAACTGGGACATGTCTTGTGACTTGAAAGTTGCACTTGACTTCTTATTTTATATCTTATATCCTTCTCATGCTGTTAAACGTCACATATGGCTGCAAGGTAGTTCGTAAATTTTTCCTGTTTTCGACGAGCTTTTCAACTTCATCAAGGGATTTTATGCCTTTTAATTTGGCCTCTCTTAACAATGTCCTCTTTAAAGTTTCACATGGTCTGCTTTTTCTTCTTTGGCCTGTTGTGTTCCACTTGATAGCTTGTTTTGGGATTCTCTGACTGTTTCTTCTCATCACATGAACAACATATGTCCATCTCCTTTTCCTGATCCCATGAGACTGATTTTTGTTCAGTCATCTGTCTTAACTCTGCATTGTTCTTGAATTTATTTCACCTGATGCTGAGTATTTTCCATAAGCATTCGTTTTCAAAAGAGTCTAATTTCATGTCTATTTCTTTATTTGTTTTCCAGCTTTCGCATGCATAATTGAGGGTGGATATTACATTTCAATTGAATAGGCACTTGACTTGAATGATGTGAATACAACACTATTTTTTACATCATTTCACTTGTAAGAGAATGAGGTTATCAATGACTTGCAGTTCTTGTCCTTTCTGATGTTAAACAACAGTTATGTTCCTTATAGTCTTAATTTCAAAATGTCCACGTTTTTATAGTTAATTCACACAATACAGCCAACCATAACATAATATTTAGTATTTTTGTTGTTGCTGGAATAGATTAGTTTGTAAATATCTTTAAAACACATTATAAGCTTGTTACTTTTAAAGTGAAGAAGTACGATGAAGCTGTAAGTATCTATGAGATTCATTGCAGTCAACCTTCTGTGGGGAGATGGCACAAAATAATGATGATGATGAAGAGTATCCATGAGAAATCCTCTCTGCTGTATAGTGAGACATGTATAAAAATGTGTATGTTTCTAATGAAGCATATATTGCTGCTTTCTTCCCTCATAATTCTCTACTTTGACATTAAATATAAGTTTAGCAAGTTGGAAACAACAAGGCTTGAGCACAGCAACATTTGAGACTCATCCCAAAAGTAAATTTAGAAAGGCAAATGCAAAAAATATTTGGACACAAAACATTGTACACTGTGTTCCATGATGGACACTTAATTTTTCCACTTAATCACCATGGTAAATGAAAAATTTGTTTAAGTGTAGAACAAGTTTTTTGATGACCATCTCATAAAATGTGGTGTCCTGGATCTAGAGCCACTATGTCATTGCTGTTTTAGCATCCCTGTCATGCTGAAATACAATGCCACAAAGATGTTCCTTGAGAGCTGCTAAGAGTTGAACATCACATGACGTCAGACTGGAAGTAAATGTCAAATGGTCCAAATTCTCCCATCAAAAATGTTGCAAGAGTTCCCAAAATGAAAGCAGAATGTATAAACTAGGAAAAACTAGGAGCAGCTTTATTACTTAATGATTAAAAAGTTGTGACGTTTCGGCGTGAGCCTTAATCATACAAAAATATACAGGACGAAGAAATAGAGAGAGGAGATAAAGTATGGATTCACATGAATGCTATTAAAAAGAAAAAAAAAATTTAAAAAGAGCGCTTAGCTGTAAATTGTAAGGTGTGACTTGTCCGGCGGTGTGTATCAGGAAAGGATTTAGTAGAACATGGAGACTGTTTAAATAGATACCTGTGATATGTGGTCGGTGGGTTGTAACTGGGGTTGGTGGATATGGAACTGGGGAGGAGAGAGAGAGTGATACAATGTTGACCTAGCCAGGAAAAGTTGAAATAGATGATTGGGGAAGAGGGGTTGCAAAGTGATGCTGTGAAGTGATGACACAAGCTGTCTGGCGCTTGAGAACTGCTGCATTCAAAATTATGGGACACTGGAGCCACATGGGTTAAACTCTCTGTTTAGCTACACTTAACATTCTCTTCAATCATTATAGTACCTCTCAACTAAGCTCCACCTCTTCTTACTTTTCAAACCTCCTCACAGCATCACTTTGCAACCCCTCTTCCCCAATCATCTATTTCAATTTTTCCTGGCTAGGTCAACAATGTATCACTCTCTCTCCCCTCCCCGGTTCCATATCCACCACTCCCAGTTACAACCCACCAACCACATATCACAGGTTTCTGTTTAAACAGTCTCCATGTTCTACTAAATCCATTCCTGATACACACCGCCGGACAAGTCACACCTTACAATTTACAGCTAATTACTCTTTATAATTTTTTTTTCTTTTTAATAGCATTCATGTGAATCTATACTTTATCTCCTCTCTCTATTTCTTTGTCCTGTATGTTTTTGTATGATTAAGGCTCACGCCGAAACGTCACAACTTTTTAATCATTAAGTAATAAAGCTGCTCCTACTTTTTCCTAGTTTATACATTCTGGTACCACAACTTTACAGCAGTGCTTTGTGTATAGTTATATACTTATACACTAATTATTGTGTGTTACCAAAATGAAAGCAACCATATGTAGGTGAGATTTATCATAGAGGAGCAACATAGCTTTTTTCAGAAATCCAAGATGATGTTTGATAAACATTTCTCTGTTTCACTGTACAAAAGTGCATTATTTGTTGATCCTCTTTCCAGGAATCTGACCATCAACATGCTTTTCTAATCCTCAAATACGGTAACATTTACTTTGCAAAATGGACAGCACAACCTTGAATTTGCTAGTTCATGGAGAGTCCAGATGCTTCCATTTCATACTTGCATTTCATGCTTCAATTTCTGGGTTGTTGTGGTGAACCCACGTCTTATCACTGGTGACAATTCAGTCCAGAAAGTTTTGGCCATAAATGACATACTGGTGCAGGAATGGCAGGTCATATGCCATTCTCTTTGCTAGTGGTCCCCAGAAGGGACTTATGGGACCCGTTGTGCAAACATTTTATGAAATCCCGAATGCACAATCATTTCTGGACACTGTTCCACACGACGGGCTGAAGTCATGTGTCACTTTCTTCACAATCATGTGTCTATTTTCCAGTACTGAATATTCAATGTACATTTTGTTCATTGCCGTACCTGCTGTTGTAGGTCTGTCACTCCATGCTATGTCACTGGTTGTCACTCACCCAGTTCAAAATTCTGCAAACCATTTTTTGCATATGCTGTCGATTCATCACATTGCCTCCACTGACTTCCACTAGCTGGTGATGAAAATCCACAAAGAGTAAGAGAGTGACTGTGGTTTGAACCATGGACTCCAGTAGGATGAGAAACTGCCCAACAAAAAAGGACAATGTACTTTTTCCTCAGCCAGTTTTATAGTGACATTTTACACAATAAATTAAATTTACACATAAATTATTGTAAAACAAAGAAGAAATATTTGTTGCAAACTGTGCCAGATTTTCCTGGAATTTAGTCTGTCAAGTTCTATGTCAGAAAGTTGTGAAGGATAAAGTCATGGATTTACTTATCTTTACTTATTTATCATATATTCACCTTTTGCATGACCAGAAAATATCTCACAGGTGAATATATGGACTTCATTATTTGGTGCATGCACTGTGTCTACATGTCTTTTCACATTTAATTCATTATTACAGACAAAGAATGTTATAATATGTATATTTGGATTTATCAATACAGAATGTCCAAATGGAACATTTGGCCAGGATTGCAACTCTTCTTGTCATTACTGTAATGGTTTCAATAACACTGGGGCATCTCCATGTGACAACATTGATGGTTTCTGTCATTTTGGATGTGCCAGTGGTCTCAATCTACAGGAATGTAAACAGAAACAGGGTAGGTACAGGTGATATGATTGAATTATAATCACTTGCAATGCTGCAGCCATCATCATCATCATCATCATCATCATCATCATCATCATCATCATCATCATCATCTCCTTCTTTTTCTTCCCAGTCTTGCTCTCTCTCCTTCTTCTTCTTCTTCTTCTTCTTCTTCATATTATTATTATTATTATTATTGTATCATCATTTTAATATGATTGGATGGCTTTTATTATTAGTATGCATAAGTAATTAAAGTCTTGTGTAAACTGTAGCAAATATAAATTCTTATACACACACATATGCACACAAGATGATTCAAAATTGTTTGGGGATTTCTATTACCTATAATTTTCAAACAACTTCAACATGCATGCACTTCATGACATGTAAGATGTCCAAGAACACTGGCAACATTCAATTTCTCTCTGAGCTTCCTCCAAAATTTGTTGTGTAGCTTTTTGATTGCAGCAACATTTCTGACCTTCAGTTCATCATCGAAGGTCACACAGCTCATGTAAACAATGTCATTAACATATCCCTACAGGAAGAAATCAAGCAACTTAATATCAGGTGAGCGTGGAAGCCACGGAAGTGTTCCATCACATCTAACCCAGCATCAAGGAAATTGCATATCAAGAAATTATTAGACAATACAAACCCAATGTGAAAGTGCACTATCTTCCTGGAACTTCATATTCGGCTGGGGTAACAGATTTAGCTGTAGCATGTCCAAGCAGGTCTTTGCTGTCATTGTTTTGTCCACAAAGAAAAAAGGGTCCAAACCTCCAAACATGACAATGTACATCAGACATTCACCTTTGAATTATTTCTTTCTATTTCTTGAAAGGCATAACAGTTTTCTGATCCCTGTATTCTATAGTTATGGTTATTTTCTTTTCCTGATACATAAAGCATCATTGCATCACTAAATATCCATCTCCAAAGGTACTTGTTTCATCAGTTCCAGTGTTTGACAAAATGTCTTCGCAAACTGAAAACAACAGGGTTTATTATCCAGCATTAAATATTGCACAACGTGTACTGTAAACATGGAGACACACGATAAATAGTGTATAAGTATACAACTATACACAAAGCACTGCAGTAAAGCTGTGATATCAAAATGTATAAACTAGGAAAAAACTAGGAACAGCTTTATTATA
The DNA here is from genome assembly GCA_009760885.1 of Achatina immaculata. NCBI lineage: Eukaryota > Metazoa > Mollusca > Gastropoda > Stylommatophora > Achatinidae > Lissachatina > Lissachatina immaculata. The sequence goes on along the minus strand of CM019721.1, from coordinate 47,640,104 downwards.
TTTAACAAATACAAAGTTGTGACATTTCAGCGCGAGCCTTAATCATACAAACACATACAGGATGAAGAATAAGAGAGAGGAGATAAGTATAGGTATGTTGGAAGAACAAAAGACAGTTAAGACGTACAAAAACTTTTGTTGCAGTGAAAATAACTTAGTAGAAGAACCAGAGAAAGGAGACAAAGTACAGGATCACATAAAACTATGTTAATGAAATAAAAATATGAAAAAATTAATCAAGAAATATGATTAGAACAAAACTTGTCAGAATATTTTAGATGGCTTTCAAATAATTTCATAATAATAATTTCAAGAATAGAACATGGTCAGAGCACAAGAATGTATATATTAAACAATAATTTCTTTCATACTGTATACAGTTTAATCAAATATATATATGGCTATAGTTGAGCCACATTTTATTTTCAAAATCAGTGAATACAGTTCCTCTTTTCTCCAAAACTGACTTCCTTCATTTGTCTTAGGTCCATCAGAAGATGATGATAAAAATCTTATTATTGGTGCTGTTGTTGGTTCAGTCCTTGGTGCTACTGTTGTAGTTGCAGTGATTATAGGAGTTGTTTTTTGTGTGAGGTAAGCATATTTCATATTTAATCATGATAGTGAATGAAACTGTGCACTTCTGAATTGTTGACATAATGTAATTCATTAGTAATGTATTAGTGAACATGAGTACATGAGTTATAACTGCATAACATAAGACTTCCAACATTTTGAGAACCATTTCACCTAAAAACTAAAAAGAAAAAAGAAAAAACACACACACACACACATGCACTCACCCATGCACACATGCACGCACGCACACACACACTCACAGAGAGGAAGCATATTTTTCATAAAACTTTAAATTGTAAATGTACTCTTTAAGTTAATATTTATTAATATAAGCTATAACACAATTCTCACACTTAAACTGAAGTTTAATGTTGCATATCATTTTTGGTTTAAGAACAAAGATGGCTGTTTGATGAATGATACATTTTATGTCATTCATTCATTCATTTGCATGTCCCTTGCTGAACTTTGCCTCCCTAACAGCACTCCTGTAGGCCTCTCAGTTGTGAGCAAGATGGCCTGCTGCTGATGCATCCATTTGCAGATCATCAATGATGTCTTGCAGCCATCTTCGCCTTGGTCTTCATCTCTTTCTTTTTCCAATTATGTACCCTTCCAAGACAGTTTTCTCTAGATTATCATGATGTTTAATGTGTCCAAAATATTTAAGTTTTCTTTGCTTAATCCTCTTTACTAGCCAGCCTTCTTCAATATTAAGTACTTCTAGTATGGATATATTTGGGTTTTTTTTTGTGTCCATGATATTTGAAGAACTCTTCTGCAGCATTTACATTCAAAGGCATTTATGTATTTCTCAGCTGTTTTGATAAGTGTACAGGTCTCACAGGCATATGTTGCGATGGGAAAGATGCATGACCTTAAAAATCATATTTTTGTGGTTCTGTTTGTTCCTCTCCAAAGATTCTTTATTTGCTTTACTTTCTAAAGAGGGATATAAGTCCTCCTTTTGTTTTCCTTCATTATATCACCATTAACACAGGTATAGACTGGGTACATGGGGCACAACTAAAAGATCTTGATTTTGCTGATGATATAACACAGTAATAATGTGAATTCCATGCAAGAAAAAACAGATAGCCTGTCTTTACTGCCTAGCAAAATAGGACATTAACAAGGATAAAACAAAAGTAATGAAAATTCCTTTCAATCAAAATGGAAAATACACATAGAAGGGACATATATTGAAGAAGCCAATCAATTTGCATACCTTGGCAGCTACATAGACCAGGATATTGACACTAGAAAGGAAGTTAGGATCAGAATTGCAAAAGCAACATCAATCTTCAAGAATCTTGAGAACATATGGAATTCAAAAGTTATAAGCACAAAAACCAAGTTAAGACTATTCATTTCAAATGTAATATCCACCCTCATTTATGCATGCGAAAGCTGGAAAACAACTAAAGAAATAGAAAAGAAATTAGACTCTTTTGAAAACAAATGCCTAAGGAAAATACTCAGCATCAAGTGGAACGAATTCAAGAACAATGCAGAGATAAGACAGATGACTGAACACTAACAAGTTTCATGGGTGATCAGGAAAAGGAGATGGACATGTTTTGGTCACTTGATGAGAAGAAATGATCAGAGAATCCCAAAACAAGCTATCAAGTGGAACACAACAGGCCAAAGAAAAAGAGGCCTCTGAAGAGGACATTGTTAAGAGAGGCCAAATTAACAGGCATAAAATCCTTTGATGAGGTTGAAAGATTCGCCGAAGACAGGAAAAATTGGCGAAATACTCTGCGAACCCTATGTGACGTTTAACTGGACAGGAAGTATATAAGATATAAGATCAGCATTAATAGTTAGTAGTGATCCAAGATATTCAAAACTCTCCACTTCTTCCAATTTTTCCTCATTGATACATATTTCAGCTGTCTTGTTTGTTTTGTTAGTTATCATCAGTTTTGTTTTCTTCGCATTAAGATAGAGGTTTTGGTCTTCGCTGTTCTTACGAACTGACATAATTAGTTTTTCCATTCATTTTTGTGTGTTGTGAACAGTAATACCATGTCATCAGCATATCTAATCTCTGGTATTTCATAACTTCCAGTTAATATGACATCATAATATTCTTTGTCTGCATCTTCTCTAACACTCCTCATTATATTTTCAGTATACAATTTAAATAAGTAAGGTGACAATATGCACCCCTGACTGACCACTTATTTTATGTCAAACTATGTTGTTGTTTCACCATTTATTCTTACTGCTGCTTGTTGGTCTAGATACAGCAGTGATGGTAATTGTATCAAATGTGTTGGAAATCTCATTTTTTTTCCATTATTTCGCAAAGTTTCTGGTGTTATAAACAATCAAATGCTTTTGAGTGATCTATAAAAGATAAATATATATTCACATTAAACCCTGCATTTCTCTATTATTAATCTTATATAGAATATATGGTCTCTTGATCCTCTTCTTTGCCTGAAACCAGGTTGGACTATATTGACTTCTTCTATTTTCGTACAAAATCTACCCATTATGATTTTAACAGAATGTTACTGGCATGACTAATCAGAGCAACTGTTCTGTAGTTTGTGCATAATTTCAGGTTACCCCTTTTTTGGCAATTCTTATCCATTCTTTTGGCCAAATACTTGAATGTCATATCTTTTTTACATAGTGCATGATAAATTGCTGCACATTCTTTTCCTCCTGCTTTACTAAGTTCAGCTGTTATCTCATCACATCCTGGTGATTTACCATTTTTCATATTCTAAATTGTCCGATAAACTTCTTCTTTTGTCAGTTCAGATTCTTTCTCCTCCAATAATATTTCACACTGTTGATTTCTGCTTTCTCAGTCAGTTGTTTCATACATTCCTCTGCAATATTCCTTCCATCTTTCTAGAATTTCCTCTGTCTCTGTCATGGTATTCCCTATCTTGTCATAAATTACAATTAGCTTAGGTGTGGCATTTCTCTTTAATGTCTTCATTTTTTTAAACATTTCACTAACTCTTACACATTTATGATGTCCTTCTATTCTTTCACAACAATCCTGTATGTATTGTTCTTTTGTCATATTTATGTTTCTTCGTACTTCTTTTGTTAAAGATTTATATTCCTTTTTGTTGTTTGTCACTTTCCATTGTGTCTTCATTTCTCTACATTGTTTTATCAGTTCTAGTGTGCCTGCTGTGATCCATCCATTCTTTTATGTTTTCTTTACTAGAACCATGTCTTTAGCTGTTTTTAAATTTTAGGTAGAAACAGGAAATTGTAACTGATAATGACAATGTGATGTCTCCAAGCATTGCTGATATACAATGTTAAAGGCTGGCCAGTTAGATGGCTCTGATGTGTTCACACGATGGTGGAACTATCTGAAAATCATTTTTTTTAAATATCGAATTTGTATTGTCCTACTCATCAAATGTGATTTCTATGTTATAAGATCTTTACCAGCTCTCTTTCTCTCTCTGAACCTTAAGTGCCCAGGGCACATGGGACTTCTGCAAGGGTTTTCCACAAATGCCTGTCCTTTGCCTTTTATTCTGCTCTTGCCCAGGTGAGCCTTCTATTGCTCAACATCCTTTCTGTTGTTTTTCTCCGTGTCTCTTTTGATCTACCCTTACTTCTGCTCCCCTGTGGTGTACATCTTAGTGCTATTTTTGGTAGTGAGTTGTCAGTCATTCGGAGCACATGTCCCAACCATCGCCAGCGTATTTCCTTAATAATTGCTGTCAGTGGCTTCATCTGCATTTCTGCCAACAAGATGTTATTTCTTATGGTGTTTGGCCAAAATATTTTTCTAATTCTTCATAAACAGTTAGTCTGGAAAGAATTCAGCTTGTTTTCTATGGTTTTGGTGATTTTCCAGCATTCACTTCCATAGAGTAGTACACTTAGAACATTACTCTTAAATATCCTGATTTTCGTATTCATGCTTAGTTTTTTAGATTTCCATATAGTCTGTAGCACTGCAAAGGCCTGATTTGCTCTAGTACATCTACTGTTGATGTCCTCTGTGCTGTCTCCATTTTCTACTACTCTACTGCCAAGGTATACAAATTCATTGACCTCCTCCACTAACTTGCTATCTACGCTGATTACATTTCTGTTGTTCACACTTTGCTTGCTTAACTTTGTCTTTCCTATGTTGATCTTTAGTCCTATGTTGTTTGGATTCTGAGTTAGCTTGTTTATTTTATCTTTCACTTCTTTGTGATTACTTGATAGCAGACAAATGTCGTCCGCAAAGTCAAGGTTCTCCAGCACTGTGTCAAGGGTCCATTGTAATTCTCTGTGTTTATCTGATGTTGCCTCCATCTTTACCATAGTATCAGATAATTCAAAGTTCTATAGAGATGCAGAAGAAGTCAAAATTGTTGATTGCTGACAGCTATGATCAGAATATTACATACTGTCAAAAAAAAATGAGTTTCAATAATTTTTAACTTACAATCTGATTTTCTTTCAGGGAATCTTTTCTTTTTGACTGAGATGTTGAGTTTCAGATAAGTTTTTTTAGAGACAGTTGATGCGAAGCTGGTTTTTGTAATTATTGATTTTTTTATGTGACATACATCTGGATTCTTCAGTGCTATTCTTATCTTATTATTGAAGCTGTGTTATGGTTCAGCCTTTTTGTTGCTTGAATTCATCATCATCATATGCTATCTTCTGTAGGAAGATTGATAGTAATGAACCTCCCTCACCTTGACTCAAAAGGTTGAGGGTTGTATCCTGTCCACTCTTTAGTGTTATCTTCTCATCTACATCTCCATCTATCTCCAACTATTTTTTTTACTCCACCTATCAGTGTAGTATTTTCTTCAGCATATTACTATGTCATTTGATATGGTCAAAGTATTTTGTTTTCTTGATCCTTAATGGAGAAATGTATGTTGCACTTGTTTTCTTCTAAAACTCTATTTTTTTTTTTTTTACTCAGAGTCCAGAGTTATACTCTGTGCAGTAGTAAAGGAATGACGAAAAAGAAAACTAAATTGATGACAAGTGACAAAGCAAACAAGGCAACTGAAATATATATCAATGAGGAAAAATTGGAAGAAGTGGAGAGTTTTGAATATCTTGGATCACTACTAACTAATAATAGAGATAAAGTGAGGTAAATTAAACGGAGGACATCTATCGCTTTTCAGAAAGTAAAACAAATAAAGAATCTGTGGAGAGGAGCAGACAGAACTACAAAAATAAGATTTTTAAGGGCATGCATCTTTCCCATCGCAACATATGCCTGTGAGACCTGTACACTTAACAAAATAGCTGAGAAACACATAAATGCCTTTTATTGTAAATGCTGCAGAAGGGTTCTTCAAATATCGTGGACACAAAAAAGAACAAATATATCTCTACAACAAGAGCTTAATATTGAAGAAGGCTGGCTAGTAAAGAGGATTAAAGAGAGAAAACTTAAATATTTTGGACACATTAAACATCATGATAATTTAGAGAAGACCGTATTGGAAGGATACATAATGGGAAAAAGAAAGAGAGGAAGACCAAAACGAAGATGGCTGCAAGACATCGTTGATGATCTGCAAATGGATGCATCAGCAGCAAGCCATCTTGCTCACAACTGAGAGGCCTAAAGGAGTGCTGTTTGGGAGGCAAAGTTCCGCAAGGGACACGCAAATGAATGAATGAACAGTAGTAAAGAATAGATATAATATTTTATAAATCTTATTTTTGTTTTCATACACAGATTCCTGGATAACACCATTATCATCATGACGCTGAATGTCTTGTCATTCCTATTATTCATCTCAATCACATATCTTCCATCCTTAGTTAGTGTATGTCCTAGACAGGCATAGCTTGTCACTTCTTCCTCTTCTTCTTCTTCTTCTTTGTTAGCACTGTCTGTCTATATCTGCAGTCCTGTCTCTTGGACAAATTTCACTGTTTTTTGTAATTCACGTATGGAACCATAGAGCTTATCTTCTTTAGTAGTTTCACTGGACCAGTAATTATTTCTCAGTGTCTCATAGTTGGTGCAGTTTTGGAGAATATGTTCACAGTTTGGGGCACCTGGGCACATGTACACAGATTAGTAGCACCAACCTTAAACTTTGTTTACATATGACTTCGGAGTCGACTGTGTCCTGTTCGGAGACGGAAAATGGTGACTTGTTCTTTCTGTTTATCATGTGATAGTCATCATGTGGTGGTGTTTGTGGCTTCCTGTAGGTTTTTATCATGCTTTTCTTCTGATTATAGGTGACTGGTATGTCTGGTTGTTCCATTTCAGTACCCTCTTTGGCCAGATGGTCAGCTTTCTCATTGCCTGGTATCCCACAGTGGGAGGGAATCCACTGCAAAGTGACTCCGTGTTGTAAGCCAATTTTTGACAAGGTATCCTTATGGTCTGGTAGTTTGTTGCACTGAAGAGGTTCCAGTACTGATCTTGCATCTGTGAGAATTACTATGGGGCATGTATCAATTCTGGAGTCTGATAGTTTTTCAACTGCAGCAATAATTGCCCTAACTTCTGCATCATAGTTGTTGCAGTATTTTCCAGTGGGTATGGAAATCTTGTCAGTGGTGTTGTTTGGATATTCAATATGTGCTCCTACCCCTCCATTCTTTATGGCATTGTGTGCAGATCCGTCTGTATACATACGTATCCAGGTGTCACATGGATATTGATCATATAGAACACTAAGTGTGGCTGTTGATCTTACAAGACTGCTCTGCATCTCACCATTCTGCACACCTTTCACTTCAGTCTGAATAGTTATTTGTGTATAATCTGCTTCTTTCCATGGTTTATGATCTGGTACAGATGATAATGGAGTGACTACAGTTGGAAGGTCAGGTATCAGCTTGCACATACGCTTGGCCTGATGAATGAAGCTGCTTCTTTTAAGCCGTCTTAATGCCAAGTTATTGAATCTCTCCTTCAGGGGATGGCTTACAGAGCTGAGGAATTTCTCTTCCATGGTCATGACCTTTGTTTCTCTATGTTCCTTTAGTACTTGAACACCGACTATTTTCTGCATTTCTACTATTGGTGTGGACCTCATGGCACCTGTGATAATCCGTAGTGACTGATTTTGAACCTGGTCTAGATTATGCAGCGTAGTGTTTGATGCTGTGCACCAAGATGTTGAGCCATATTCTAAATGTGGTAGAATACTTTGCTTATATACATTCTTGAGGATTCTTTCACTAGCTCCCCATGTGGTACCACTCAATTTTCTTAATATGGCTAGTTTTCTTCTGTCTTTTGCTTCTGCACTGTTGATGTGTTGTTTCCAGGTCAGTTTTGAGTCATGTCACTTGTTCCAGTTTCACATTGTTTATAATTATATGTTCTTTTTTTTTCTTCCTGCTTAACATCATTACTTTGCTGCTTTTTGTTGTACTAGTCCCATTTTTTACTTATGTTGTTTATCTTATCTAGTAATCTCTGCCGGTTCTATGGATTCTTTGCTATAAGGACTGTATCATGTGCATACCTTAGACTGTTGATATTTCTTCCCTCTATGTTCAGTCCAAGTAGTTCTTCTGAGTATCATAAGCTCTGTGTAAAATACATAGAGACAAAGAACATTCTTGCCTGACTCTTCTCTTCATGGGTACATTTGTAGACATCACTGCGTTGTATCCTACTGATCCTCCTTGCTCTGAGTAGAGATTTGTTATAATTTTAATGTCTTTCCAATTGATTGCTTGGACTGGATAGTATAAAAGAAAATGCATACATGTAGACTAAGATACACTAAGGGATCTGTAACAAAATTAGATATATGAATTTTAGTTTAGAAAACAACACATGGCTAAGATACTATGAGGATGAGTCAAAAAGGAGCAGCAATTTTCCTGAATTCAAAATCAAATAGTAAATACTTATGTGACACATATATTATGCTATTTCTTTTTACATACATGTGCATGGAGACATGTTGCCCATTTTTGATTTATGATGTTAGCAAGCAAGATCGAAGATGGCAACTCCCTTGGAAGCATGAGTGAGGGAGAAACAGTGCATAGTTATTCATTTCATGGTAGATGAGAGTGAGAAACCTGTAGATGTTTTTTGTGTGTGTGTGTCACTTCAGCAGGTCTATGAGTGACACAGGAATTTTAAACATGAGATTTGCGGTTTGATTAGTTCTGGTGTAGTGTTACAGCATGACAGTGTGCAACCTCACACAGGTGCCAGAACAACTTAACATATTAGGGATCTGAGTTTTGAGTGTCCTCCACCTCCTGCATAGTCACCTGACTTCACAGTGTGTGATTATCAAGGGTTTGGATCTCACAGAGAGGCTCTAAGTGGAAAGAAGTTCAGTACAGATGATGAGGTAAAAGAGGCAATGCACAAGTGGCTACATAATCAATAATAAGACCTTTTGTTTGTTTGGGGAATGCAGGGATTAGTGAAGTGATGGCAGATCTGCATTGAACATGGTACGGGATTGTGTTGAAAAGTGATAAGATTTCAGTCACTTGTGTAAATGTTATGGTAATTAAAAGAAACAAAAATTGTAGTTACTTTTTGACTCAGCTTAGTGTATAAATATAACTTTCATTTTACTAACTCTATACACACAAAATATGTCTCAGTAGTGAATGTTTGTGTGTCTTTACAGAAAATATAAAAAGAAGAAGTCTGAGGCAGTACCTGACCATCCAGTTGAATTCTCTATAGAAAGTAGATTCAGCCAAAAACCTTCAAGTATGTGAAAATATATCTGTATGCATCTTCATTTGTCTTATAAATAAAAACTTGTCTCAGGTTGAATATTATCTCATCAACTTCAAGAGCAGTGTTTCTCAAACTTTTTACACTGAGCACCCTTCCCAGTTTAAAAAATTATGGAGGACCATCAAAGAGCTTTGGTATAACTTAGAGAACTTAGTAAGAAGACCGTCTTGGAAGGGTAGATAATGGGAAAAAGAAAGAGAGGAAGACCAAGGCAAAGATGGTTGCAAGACATTGTTGATTATCTGCAAGTGGACGCATCAGCAGCAGGCCATCTTGAAGGGAACACATTAAAAATTCCAAAAAAGTAGTGTACTATATGAAAATCTATTTATTTCATACCAAAAGCACAAGTTTATGATACAAATGTTCCGTTCATTCAACACACAAGAAGCTCCTTTTGTAAGACTTCTGAGAGTGGGGTCTGCCAGGACAATCCTGCATATGATTCCATCAGTAGTCTACCATCATGTGTATGCTATCTTCCTTGGTATCTGGCTTTCATTGTTTTTATGTCTTGGTGAAATCTTTAACCTTGCTCTTCGCTTAAGCCACCAAGGTTCTCTGGAAAGCGATGTAAGTGACTGTGCAGACAATGGATTTTAACACCTCTGTTACAGCCAAGCTTGTTGAAATGAAAGAGCATATCCTCTATCAATTGTATGTAGTTGTCTGCCTTCTTGTTGCCAAGAAACCTTTTCACAACAAGAACAAATGAAGACCAGACACATGATTTGATTTCATTCATTGATGCTATGAAATTTGGGTCAGTTATAAGTTGTCAACATAAACATTGAAAATTCCTGCCTTCAGTTTTTCCATGGTAAGTCCAGGTAACTTATGCAGTATATACTCAGTGCATGAACTGTCTTTAATCAATCATCATCATCATCATCAGGTGCCATGCTGACTGGCAATGGCTATTAAGCTTCTCCAGAGTACATGATCTTTTATGCAGGCCATCAGCTCAGTTGGTGATCTCCTCTCACAACATCCAGTCAGACTATCTAGTATCATTTCTCTTGGTCTTCCTCTTGATCTTCTTTCTTCTATTTTTCCTGTTGTTATAATATTTTCAATGCCCCCTATTCTCATTTCTTGTCCTATGAAAGTACATTGTCTCTCTCTTATTTTTTTGACAAGATGTTTTGTCTCTCCAGCTCTTCTCATACATTCTTCATTAGTTATTTTTGCTGTCCAGGGGATTCACAACATTCTTCCAATAAACCACATTTATGCTGCTTCCAATGATTTTTGTGCAGACCTGCCTATTGTCCATGATTCACTTCCATATAACAAGATAAGATCAATATAGCATTTTAGGACTCGTTTTCTAACATTCATTGATAAGGATGTGTTGCATAATAAGTTTCTCATTCTCTGAAATGCAGTCTCTGCTTGGCCTGTTCTGTTCCTAATTTCTGTTCTGCATTTCACATCTGAAGTTATTACTGCTCCAAGCTATTTGAATGTCTGCATTTCTAAATGTCATTCAGTAACTTGGTTATTATTTTTTTCCTGTCTCCTCTAGCGCCTCTATTTCTTCTAGTGTTATGTTATCAGGCCCAGTCGCTTTTCCTTTCTTCAGGTAATTGATAGCATCTATGATTTCATCTTAATGTATTTACTGTCCATCACAGTTTTCAGTATCTGGTGTTAATTCTGGTCTTCCTCCACCATATAGCTCATCGATGTATTCGATAATACTTTGTTGACCAAGAAGAAAATTATCCATCTTCAAGTCTACACAAATAACCCATTGATGTTCTTGGTAATTTATCATTTCCAAGACTTAAGAGATGGCCTTGTATTCTTCTTTTGTCCCAGTGGATTGATGGACTGGAAAAAAACTACATGTGTTGCCATTATTTAAAAGAACACATTTAAAACTACGATGAAAATATACCACTCACTTGGTCTTTTTAATTCTGAAAGACCAGTTTTCTTCTCAAGGTTTCCAATGTCATTGCAGACTACTAAGTTGTTGTCTTTGGTAAAGAATGGCAGTAAATCCTTTTTCTCTCCTTCAATATAATGTGATTTTTATTTAAGCTTGAAGTACATTCTTTTCCTTTAGTCTGGAGGCAAGCAATTCAAAAGACTTCTTAGAAAGATTTAAGTCCCTTATCAGATCACTCAGTTCAGTCTGATCAAAACGATCTCTATTTGAAGTTGTTTGGAATTCACTGCCACTGCCCTCACTTTCTTTACCTTGTGCAAGACTCATCCTCTGAGAGCTGTGATAGTTCAAGGAAAGGTACAAGATCCAGGTGCGGAACAGGTCTCCTGGCTGAAGGTAGATCAGGGTAGGACCACTTGTCACAATTATTTCACTTGATGCCTAGGATATTAGCAATACAAAAATAATAGTCATCGAAGCAGTTTTTAGGTTCCCTCCACACCACTGGTACATGAAATTTCACGCAGCTTGTCTTTCCATGTGTCCACTGGCACAAATGTTCAGTGCAAGTTTTGCATACAATATGAGTAGCACATGGCTTAATCTTGATCTCTTAGCTTGATATCATAATAATCTACATATGCTCTTTTTTACTAATTCAGAAATAGGTTTCCTACCCACTTTCAGTGTGTACTCACCACAAATATAGCAAAATACATCAGGATGATTCAAGCAGCTCTGTCTTGAAGAATCCATAACCTCTACAGTGATTAATTTGCAAAAATGAAATGATATAAGTGGAAATATACACACTTCTTATATGATTATACCTGTTTTAAATAAATCAGCTTGAGAAACCTTTGAAATACAAATTTGAATAGTTTATGAAAACTATGATTTTTATGCACATTATTATGTAATAAAACATAACAAAAGTGATTCTGTCATTTGCACTATACATTTTTATGCCAGTTTGAACTACAGGAAAGAAAGTAGACAAAAAGTTGTGAAACAAAGGTCATTATAAAAAAAAAAAAAAAAGTGGGTAAATTAAATACATACATCTCCCATTTAAGTAAGACAGCTTGTTATTTCGCCCCAATTCTTCAGAAGAGATTTGTTAAAGAACAGACTAAAACTTTATAAATTCAACCATATCTAAGAAACTAGAGTTGATACAGTCTATCCAGTGCAGTTTTCTGAATCAGTGCCCCCAAATAATCCCAGGAACATGCTAAAAAACCAAGGCAGCTAAAAAAAATTATTTTTTTTTTGTTGGGCTGTGCTTTCATTTGTTGAAAACTGGAATAACAAATAGCACAGCTTTCCATCCTGGAAATGAAATACATTATTATATTCTCCACAGCAAAAATTCCACCAGCTACCAAGAAACAGGACACAGCTGCAGGAAATATTACACATGGAGTTTACTATAATTCTATTGGTAATGTATCTCCACCTTCAACTGTTGTCTCCCTTGATGAGCTGGAAGATTATATGACTTCAAGGAGCAGAGACTTCTTCAAAGACCAATTCAATGTAAGCTTATAGAAGCTTTTTTTTTTTTAACTTTTTTTATAGAAGCATATTTTTTTCTGTATTAGAAAATAGTAAAGAATACACCCAATCCAGCATTTTTTTTCTGTGCTGTTGATATTATAAATGTTCTGGATGAAGAGAAGGCATTTTTGTTAAAAGATAGACAAGATTATTAAGGCCAGCAATATAGAAATTACCACACTTTCACCCTGGCTCTGAAGTTCTCTCAGAAATTACTTGTTAAAATCCTTTAGCCAAGCTATCTTTGTAATGATATGTTTCATGTTATAATGAAGTTAGTCAGAAACCATACAGTATATTTGTAGTACTACTGGAATTCAATAAGTTACCAACATTTGTTAAAAAAAAAAACTACCAGAAGGGATAAGAATGGCCAGAGTGGTAGACTTGTGGTTTCTCGGTCAGTTTTGATCTTAGGGAATGGGATTGAGTCCCTCATGTCATCTTTAGTTTGTCAGGATTCTTGCCTGTGCTATGAAGTTCATGCACTGTATTGAGATCCTCCTTTACTTGAGGAAACGGAACACTTAAGGACTTATCCCACATGCAATGATGAGAATTCTTTAACATTTGAACATTTTGAAACAAGTGTTATGTTACAGAGAAGTGCTACAGTAAGAACAAAAGCAGCAATGTTACAGAAAATACTTGATAACATATATTCCAGTATTCTTCTGTGTTATTAATATGATTAATACAGTTCATGCACATGTAAACAGCAGTTAATCATTCATAAAGCATGTTTCAATCACTGTTTATCATGCCAGGTATTCATAAAGCACATCTCAATCACTGTTTATAATGCCATGTATTCATAAACCAAGTTTCAGTCACTATTTATAATGCCATGTATTTATAAAGCATATCTCAGTCACTGTATATAGTACCATATATTCATAAAGCATATCCCAATCACTATTTATCATGCCATATATTCATAAAGAATATCTCAATCACTGTTTATCATGCCATATATTCATAAAGCATGTTTCTTTAGCTATTTATCAAGCCTAATATCCAAGAACTGTCACACAGTGCAGGTGCCGTGTCATGGCATGACAGTTCGCATACCCTGACCACTCCCTGAGCTATATCAGCGGGAGTTTTACTCCTGGCAGGTACAACCAAGCTGGGAAGGTCTGCATAGGTAGGGGTCAGAAGAAACTTGCACCCTGGTCCTCCATGTCAGGGGTTGGACCATGGGGCCAACGACCCTATCTCTGTAAAAATGATTAGTGTTATGGAACAGACAGAGAAGTCTCAAAATTGGATGGGATGCTGGCTGGGGCATGTAGAAAGAATGGAAGAGAACAGATAAATGAAAATGATGTATGCACAAGAGATGAGGGAAACAAGACCAAGGGGTAGACCAAGACAGAGATGGAAAGACAACATAGAAGAGGATATAAAAGAAATTGGTGTTGAAAACTGGAGAGAGAAGATTAGAAATAAAGAAGATTGGAGGAGATCTTTATTTACAGCATTGAGCCTTAATGGCTCGGAAAGCTGAAGAAGAAGAATAATAATATCCATAAAGCATGCTTCATTTACTATTATCATGCCTAATATTCATAAAGCATGTTTCATTAGCAATTTATTAAGCATAATATCCATAAAGCATGCTTCATTTACTATTATCATGCCTAATATTCATAAAGCATGTTTCATTAGCAATTTATTAAGCATAATATCCATAAAGCATGCTTCATTTACTATTATCATGCCTAATATTCATAAAGCATGTTTCATTAGCAATTTATTAAGCATAATATCCAGGAAGCATGCTTCATTTACTATTATCATGCCTAATATTCATAAAGCATGTTTCATTAGCAATTTATTAAGCATAATATCCAGGAAGCATGCTTCATTTACTATTCTTCTTATATCTTATATCCTTCCCGTGCCGTTAGACGTCACATAGGGCTCGCAAAGTAGTTCGCCAATTTTTCCTGTCTTCGGCGAGTCTTTCAACCTCATCAAAGGATGTTATGCCTGTTAACTTGGCCTCTCTTAATAATGTCCTCTTTAGAGTTTCACGCGGTCTGCCCCTTTTTCTTCGGCCTGTTGTGTTCCACTTGATAGCTTGTTTTGGGATTCTCTGATCATTTCTTCTCATCAAGTGACCAACATATGTCCATCTCCTTTTCCTGATCACCCGTAAGACTGGTTTCATTTACTATTATCATGCCATATATTCATAAAGCATGCTTCATTAGCTATTTATCAAGTCTAATATCCAGGAAGCATGCTTCATTTATTATTGTCATGCCTAATATTCATAAAACATGTTTCAGTCACTGTTTATCATTCACAATATTCACAACAATCATGAAACTATTTCTACCCATAGGCCATTCCATCTAATGAGCAGGCAACAATGACTGCAGGAATGAGCTCGGAGAACAAAACAAAGAACAGATACAAGAATGTTTGTGCATGTAAGAGAAGAAAATTTGCTTTTAAACCATCTTTCTATGAACTGAAAGTTGTACAAACTGTTTAAATATTTATTTCTTTTTACCAATATACAGTGTCATTTGAGTTCAACTACATTTTCATTGATATCTTCATAACATAATGGTGTCATTTTTATTATAAATCATTTTATTTTTACTATATGTCACCATGTTGGCTCAAAAAATAAGACACATTAAACCTTCTGGGCCAATATTTAACTACTTCCTTTCCTTATATAAAATTTATGTTGTGTCTTTAACCTGTGTCAAGATATTCTTAGACAAGTAGCTCATGTTAAAAAAAAAGGTTTATTTTTTAATTATGTCTAAAAATTTTTAATAATTTATTTTTTAATCATGTCTAACATATTTATTTACTTTATTTATCATTACATGTATTATGTACTTTTTTCCTTTGTTTATACCAAAATAAATAATGAAATCTAGAAATCTGCAACATATATAGTTGATGGATGATTTTATTAACATATCCTTCACTAAGAATAGAAATGTTACCAAGATACACAATGATTAGAGTCACTAAACTAGAATTTTGAACATAGATGAAATGCAACGGGCCAGCAGTCTGGTTATAAAATAACTATTTTCCATCATATGCAGGGGCCATCTTTACCAGAACCATGAGATATTTATGGATGTGAATTTTTCAAAGAATCATCATCATCATCAGGTGCCATGCTGACTGGCGTTGGCTACTATGGTTCTCCAGAGTACATGATCCTTCATGCAGGCCATCAGCTCACCTGGTGATCTCCTCTCACACCATACCATCAGACTGTCTAGTATCATTTCTTTTGGTTATCCTCTTGATCTTCTTCCTTCAATTTTTTCTGTTATAATATTTTCAATGTCCCCTATTCTCATTGCATGTCCTATGACAGTACATTGTCTCTCTTATTTTTTTGACAAGATTTTTTGTCTCTCCAGCTCTGTTCATACACTCTTCATTAGTCATTTTTGTTCTCCAGGGAATTCGCAACATTCTTCTAATAAACCACATTTCTTCTGCTTCCAATGATTTTTCTGTAGACCTGCCTATTGTCCATGACTCACTTCCATATAACAGGATAGGTTCAATATAACATTTTAGGACTCGTTTTCTAACATTCATTGATAAAGATGTGTTAGCTAATATGTTTCTCATTCTCTGAAATGCAGTCTTTGCCTGGCCTACTCTGTTCCTAATTTCTGTTCTGCATTTCCCATCTGAAGTTATTACTGCTCCAAGGTAATTGAATTTCTGCACCTGCTTTAGAATAGTTTCGTTTAATTTTATACTGCATGCTGGTGGATTCTGTTTCTTAGATATAACCATAGTCTCTGTCTTTTTGATGTTTAAAGTAAGGCCTTTCTGTTCACTTCCTTTAGAGACTTTATCCAAAAGATTTTGCAGGTCTAATAGGTTCCCAGTTATCAGTACTGTGTCGTCAGCATACCGAAGGTTGTTAATATTGTATCCTCCAATTTTTATACCTGGTTCTGTGATGATTATTCTTAGAATATTCTCGCTGTACAGAGAAAAAAGGTCTGGAGATAGTACACATCCTTGTCACACCCCTTGTTTTATAGGTTGATATTTTCCAGTTCTATTTTCAACTCGAATTGCTGCTTCTTGCTACCAGTTTAAATATTTTACAATCCTCAGGTCTTTGCTGTCTATATTGATGTCTTCAAGCATTTTAATAATTTCATTATGTTTCACTTTGTGGAATGCCTTGGTGTAATCAGTGAACCATAAGCAAAGATCTTTCTATACTTCTAAAGCTCTTTCTATTAGTGTTCGTAAACCATAAATGGCACCGTGTGTTCCCTTTCCTTCAACAAATCCAAACGGTTCATCTGCTATTTCCATTTTTATCTTTTTCCTTGTTCTTCTCATAATAATTATCAGAAGTAGCTTCATTATGTGACATGAGATTCTGATAGTCCGGTGGTCATCACATTCCTTTGCACCTGGTTTCTTTGGTAGTGTTATAAACGTGTATTTAAGCAGGTCAATTGGCATATAACTACTGTTGTAAATGTCATTCAGTAACTTGGTTATTAGGTTATTATTTTTATTCCTATCTTCTCTGGCGCCTTTATTTCTTCTATTATTATATTATCAGGCCCAGTCGCTTTTCCTTTCTTCATGTAATTGATAGCATCTATGATTTCACCTTCAAGTATTTGGTGTCCATCACAGTTTTCAGTATCTGGTGTTAATTTTGGTCATTCTCCTTCGTATAGCTCACCAATGTACTCTGTCCACCTGTCCACAATATCTTCTTTTCCCATTTACATTTTATCTTATTTTGATTCAGTCATCCTGTGATATATTTTGTCTTCCTGCCTGTGAGTTCACTAATTCGTTTGTGCATATTTTTGATGTCTTTATTATGTGAGACTTTTAAATCTGCACTGTTCATTTAACCACACTTCCTTTGTTTCTCTGCATTTGCATCTTATTTCTTTATTTATCTTGCTATATTTTTCTTGCTTATTTTTACTCCTCCTCCTCTTGTCCATCAGTCCTAAGATGTCATCTCTCATCCATTTATTTTTAGGGGCTTCTTTTTTCGGTGGTATTATCTCCTTAACAGTTTGGTGGATAGTATCTTTTAACATTGACCATTGTTCATCTATATTATTTATCTTTGCTATTGCATTGTATCTATTTGTTATAATAACTCTGTATTGTTCTTGCAGTTCTTGGTCATTTTTAAGAAGTTCTATATTCAGTTTGATGTTTTTCACTTTCCTGCCTGCTTTCTCTTTCTTTATTCTAATTTTTCCACAGTGGGTCATGATCACATTTGCAGTCAGCTCCTGTCATGGTTTCTGTTGTCAGTAATGCATTCTGGAATTGTTTGTTGATTAATATGTAGTCTATCTAGTTAAAGTATTTTTGTCTGGGCTACACCACATTGCCAGTCTTTGGGGATGTTGTTTAAACCAGGTGTTTCCTACAACCATGCTGTACATGGGAAATCCCAATATCCTTTAGCATTCTATCACACTGCTGTCACCATTGTTCCTCACTGCTTTACATTGCTGCTGTACATGATGAAATCCCAATATCCCCTGACATTCTGTCACACTGCTGTAATCAAGTAAGGCTGTACTCAGTTTATCATCATTCTTCACAGTTTGGTTAGGATCCTGTATTTACTGACAAAACATTCACATTGTACTAAAGTAGGTTCTTTAGTAATGAAGCATTCACTTTATTCTATTATAAACTACAAGAGTTACTTGTATCCACAGATGATCATTCTCGAGTACACCTGATACCAAATTCGGGCAAGAAACAAGGGGACTACATCAACGCTTCATACACTGAGGTTAGTGTGTCATTGTCAATGGAGAAATAATACTAATAATAATAATAATAATTGGCATTTTTTGTCTTATAAAAAGGTTTTGAAGTTGGCAAATTTTAGATGTTGATTTTGTCAAACATCATTTTGCTGAATAGTTCCTCTCATGGTTGATTACATCAATGTAGAATTTTCCTACTGAGCCATGACAACACCAAACAGTGTTTGCTTTCCAAGGATTAGTCTCTTTGTACTTGTCTCTTTTGTTTTTAAATCTGGCCTTCATTTCCTCCTCAAATAATGCTGCATCTTTACACAGAGCCACTCTTCAAGTGATTTAATCCTCTATCAGTTCTTCCCAGTCCTTGTTGCTGACTGAGAACCACAATCTTTCATGTATGACTTAAAATATCTCTGTATCTCAGTTTTGTGACCTCTTTACCTCCACAGTTAAGCCATATAAAATTTTCTTGGGGATATATCTGTCATCTATTCTTGTCAAATTCTCTAATCATTTTAAGCTTCTACTACTTAGTATTGAGACAATTGATGATTTCTATAGGACTGGGTAAGATCTTGTCAGGTCTCAACACTGTGCTTCTCATATCAGGCTACTGGATAATAAGCCTGGCCAGTTGGATCATGGTAATCACATTGTGCTTGATCCTACAAAGAAATTTATGTAAGGGAATTAAGAAAACCAAGGGAGACAAATGTGAATAATTTAAGGAAAAATATTTTTAGATTTATAACCACGAAAAAAAAAATTATCTTCATATCAAAATATATGTTCATATAAAATTAAACAGTTGCCACATACATTGACAAAGGACTTTCATTCTATGAATGATACACTTTCCTTTTTTTATATACCTAATTCTGAGCAACAAAACTATACAAGCTCAGGTCAATAACAGACTGTCAAACAAATGCACCCTGGAGGAAGGTCTGCCACAAGGTTCTGCTCTTATCTGCACATTATCCCTAATCTTTAAAAATGACCTCCCTGACCTGTTGAACACCCACAGACCCATGTTTGCCGATGATCTTGTCATATGGATTATTTTCTCAGAGTTCCAGTCTGCTCTCCCAGCCCTTGAAAATTGGATACCAACACCTGATTACATTACAACTGACATACTTATTGCAATAAACCAACTTGTCTCCTGTGACATCAAGACCACCCTACAGTGGATACCAGGGCACATAGATATCAGAGGAAATGAACATGCTGACAGACTGGCAAAGAGTGGAGCCACCATGTCACAGCCCCACATCCCCATCAACATGAGAACAGCTAAACACATTATACACAACAACTGCAAGCACCAGTGGATGGACAGCTGGGCCAGTAATCCAACTGGAAGATACCTATATACACACCTGCCAAAGCCTAACCCTGGTTACCACTTCAACAGCTTATGTTGTAGAGACAAATGCACAATCTCCAAATTGCGAACAGAACACATCACCCTCAGTAAGCACTTACACAGAGTGACCGCTGACCACACATCATACTGCATGCACTGCAACAGACAAGAAGAAGAAACTGTTAAACTGCTGGACTGCAGTGCATTGAAGGACCTTCAGAAGAACCTGGTGGACTGCAGTGCATTGATGGACCTTCAGAAGATCTTGATACCACCAAACTCCTTAATCACTGATGTTTTGTATGGAGATGTAGAACAGCTGAAGAGGACTTGTATGTTTCATTATCTGGCTCAAGGGAAAAAGAATGAAAACTTGTAAACCCCATGATTAGAAAAGTCAAAGTAAAATAATATACCTACATAAATACTACTGTTACAGCAGATTTCTGGTCACTTTAACTCTGAACCTACAAAACATTCAAGGTACGCGAACATTGTTTGTAATAAAAAATCTTAATTGCAGAGTTTTACATGATATGATCCCTATTTTTACCATTTACAGTAGTTTGAAATTATGAACCTTTGACTATAGAACAAAACAATATGACTTTCTTACATTTTACATTCTTCCCATGCTGTTAAATGTTACATAGGCCTCACATGGTAGTTCACCAAATTTTCCTGTCTTCGGTGAGCTTTTCACACTCATCAAGGGATTTTATGGCTACTAATTTGCCCTCTCTTAACAGTGTCCTCTTTAGAGTTTCACGTGGCTGACCTCTTTTTCTTTGGCCTGATGTGTTGGACTTGATAGCTTGTTTTGGGATTCTCTGACTATTTCTTCTCATCACATGACCAACATATGTTCTTCTCCTGTTCCTAATCACCCATGAGGTTGGCTATAGTTTACCCATTTGCCTTATCTCTGAATTGTTCTTGAATTCATTCCACTTTATGCAGAGTATTTTCCTTATGCATTTATTTTCAAAATAGTCTAATTTATTGTTTATTTCTTTAGTTGTTTTCCAGCTTTTGCATGCATAAATGAGGGTGGATATTACATTTGAACTGAATAGTCTCAACTTGGTTTTTGTGATTATAACTTTTGAATGTCATATGTTTTCAAGATTCTTCACACTCAGTGATGCTTTTGCAATTCTAATTCTAACTTCCTTTCTGGTGTTGCCATTCTGGTCTATATAGCTGACAAGGTACGCAAATTGGTTGACTTCTTCAACAACTGTCCCTTCAGCATATATTTTTCCTGCTTGATTAATAGGAAGTTTCATTATTTTTGTTTCCTTCTTGTTAATTTCAAATCCTATTTTACTAGCCAGTGAAGACAGGGTATTTGTTTTTTCTTGCATGGAATTCACAATGTCACTGATAAGAGTTATATCATCAGCAAAATCAAGATCTTCTAGTTGGGTCCCATGTACCCAATCAATACCTGTGTTACCTGTGCAGCATTTTTTCATTATAAAGTCTATGGCAATTCCAAAAAGGCAAAGTAGATAGTATACATCCTTACTTCATGCCTGTTTCAATCTGGAACCATTCACAGATTCCTTCCTCTGTGGTGACTGCACAAACATATCTGTTGTAAAGATCTTGAATGATATTGACAATTTTAGATGGTATTCCATATATTTTTACAATTCCCCACAATGAATCTCTGTGTATGGTATCAAATGCCTTTTTAAAGTCTATGAAGTTCATGATTAATGGTTTTTGCTTTTCAATATGTTCTTCAAGTATTATTCTTAGAGTAAAGATTTGGACGAGACACTTCTCCTTTTTTGAAATCCTGCTTGTTCTTCTCTCATTGCAGTATCCACTATATCTTTGAGTCTATTCAGAATGACTTTGCAAAATACTTTTGACACAACTGATATTAAGGTTACTCGTCTCAAATTATTGCAGTTGCTAAAATTGCCTTTTTTGATATTTTAACAATGATTTCTTTTTTCCATTTAGAAGGAACCTTTTTTTCTTTCCAAATTTTATTAAACATTCTCTGTAGTTGTCTCATGTTGTCACTGTTGATAGCTTTTAACATTTCGAGTGTTATGTCATCTTCACTTGCAGCTTTGTTGTTAGCCATTAGATTTACTACTATTTCAGTTTCACTGAATGTTATTTTAACTAGGTTGACATTTAGTTGTGGGCCTGGTAAGTCAGTTTCAAGGTTTATCAATTCTTGTGTGCATGGTTGATTAAGTATTTCTTGGAAGTGTTCAGTCCATCTTTGCTTTTGGTCTTTACTTGATGTTAATAGGGTTCCAGTTTTGCTAAAAATTGGGCTTTCTTCTTGATAGTGATGTGCAAGATGCTGTATGTTTTTTAACGCTCTTGCCAACATTCACAAATCAGTGGAATTCTGCTTGATGTGTCACATATCCCTGAACATAAGTTGGGCTTAAGGCTAACAACCTTATCCTGGGACCCATCTAGAGGCCACTCTAGATGGGCAAAAAAGGAATTGCTATGGAATCTCGCAACAAAACCATCCAAGCATCAGGGATACATATGACCATAGTTACTAAAATTTTTAAAATATGCCATTTGAACAGCTCATGGTAAGTTAAGACTGGTTTAAACATTTTGTTATGCACTTGTAAGATATATTGTTTATTTGAAATAATATTTGAATGTTTAACACTGTTATCTATTATCTGCTTTTCATACTTAGACACCTTCCTGCAAGATATTATAATTGACACTTATTATAGATTATACTCAGGAGGAAGAGCTGAATCTTTTACCAGCTGACCATTTGATGCCTCATATTCTGTTTTTATAACTCTTGTATTCTGTTTATATTCCTCTTATCATTCTCTGAAAGTTATGATAGTACTTTCAAAAACATATTACTTTATTATTTCAAGGTTTATTGCTCATGATGTAGTTTATGGCTCCATTATGACAGATTCACAGAGTATGCTTCATAAGACTGAGAAGAAATTGCTTTGAAAAGAATGGGTTCATCTGTTAAGCCAGTCAGCTGTGATAAGCCTAACCTGGCTTTACTGTCCAAGGCATGTGCGAGTATGTGGCAGTGAAGTGGCAGACAGACTTGCTGGACAGGCTAAAATAAAATGGCAGGCTGACAGTGGACAAGGGGGGACATTGCTAAAGCTGTACTGGAAAAACTGCAAAAAAATGAAGAGCGGGGATGGAAGAACAATGTAGACAAGAAGAAATTGTTGGTTCTAGGACAAATTAAGGGTGCTGGCAGGAAATTGAAACTGTGTGGCAGAAAACGTGTTGTAAACAACCAACATTTAACAGGAACCGTTACCAAACACCTTAGATGAATGCTGTAGCATGCAGTGGCACATACATGGGGTTGTCCCAAATACAACAAAGATGAAGTCTGAATTTTGAACCTTTGAACCTTTGCAAGGTTTTTATGCCTTATACTTTCTATAATTTGATCTTTTAACTTTATTTCATTTAATTTCTTGAATATTTTGATCTTCCTATTACTTCCAACCAGTCTCATGGGTGATCAGGAAAAGGAGATGGACATATGTTGGTCACTTGATGAGAAGAAATGATCAGAGAATCCCAAAACAAGCTATCAAGTGGAACACAACAGGCCAAAGAAAAAGAGGCAGACCGTGTGAAACTCTGAAGAGGACATTGTTAAGAGAGGCCAAATTAACAGGCATAAAATCCCATGATGAGGTTGAAAGACTAGCCGAAGACAGGAAAAATTGGCGAACTGCTTTGTGAGCCCTATGTAATGTTTAACGGCACGGGAAGGATATAAGATATAAGATTACTTTCACCTTTACCAGTATCTTGTACGATTATCGTATTTGGTCCTTTCTTTAAAAATGTAAATTTTGAACCAAAAAAAAAAAAAAATGAAAACAAAAGTTTGTAAAATGTAAAGTTAATAATAAAACTG
The DNA here is from genome assembly GCA_009760885.1 of Achatina immaculata. Taxonomy (NCBI): domain Eukaryota; kingdom Metazoa; phylum Mollusca; class Gastropoda; order Stylommatophora; family Achatinidae; genus Lissachatina; species Lissachatina immaculata. Next base: position 47,616,296 of record CM019721.1, on the reverse strand, counting down.
TACTCCTGTTCCTGTGATAAGTGTGATCCATTGCTTTTTCTTTCTTTTTTTTTTTTTAACCTAGAAGATATTTTTTATCTTTTAAGGGTTACAAAGCTGATGAGAAGTTCATAGCTTCGCAAGGTAAATGAGCTATTAATATCATGTGGATAAAAAATACTTACTCTTCATTACTGTTCAATGTTTCCATTAATTTTTATGAGTCCTATTTTGTGCTAATGAAATGTATATGGATTAAGGTATAAGTGTCAAACTTTCCTTGATAGGTCAGCACACTTGAGGATGATGTACATAGTAAAATCACTGGCTGTTTTTCATCCCCACACTTCAAGAAACATCTTCTGGCAGATTATCCAGTTGGGTTTCTTGAGGCTGACCACCAGTATGAGCAGTACATTCATAGCTGCTTCATTACCTGGACACTGAGTATCTAACATTAATAGCCAGTATATTAAATCTATGAGAAAGAAATTCATGACATCTGCATGTCGAAGCATTATGAAGTATTGGTACCTTCACATTTCTAGGCCACTGCAGCATTTGAGACAGGAATGCCAGCATCTGTGATTGTTGCCTTTGTTTTTCTATGTAAATATCTGTGCTTGCTGTCTTTGTTTTTCTATGTAAACCAAAGTTTGAGGCCAGATGATCCTCAATGCCATTATTAAGTCCACAAAAATTTCTGTCAAATCTAAGCAGTTACTTTTTTATCAGCAATGTGTTAAATATCTTATAAATAGTTGCTTTATGCACAATAAAAAACATACCATCTTCGTAGAAACTTGTCTTATGTTCTATGATTAAGAAAATGTAGTTTTCCCATGATAAACTTACTTTTACTCAAAGCTACTGAGTAATAGAATTTCTTATTTATTCTACATTAATTCTTGCATCACAGTGAAATGTATCTTTAGCTCTTACATTACACTTTATTCATTAAAATTAGTTTAATCATTACAGAATCAAAGAAAGACTCATAATCATTACATACACTAATCAATTGTTGCTCTTCATGCATAAATTGAAAATCAGTATATATTTTCATTTGTATTTTATAATAATCTTTCATTTAAAAAAAACTCACACCACATAATTCATAATTATATTCTATAAATCACTAAGATATATTGATGCCAGTAATACCTCTCTAATGAATGCAGATTTACATCTTCTTTTCTTTTTTTATTGTTAGGTCCAACTAAAATCATACTGGAAGACTTTGTCCGAATGCTGTGGGAACAGGAAGTGGAGAAGGTGGTCATGCTGACTAACTTGATTGAGGAAGGAAAGGTTGGACCAGCAGAAAATATGCCAAATTTTAGTTGTAGTTTGAATGAAGATAACATAGATAATGCAAATAATAAATGCAAAACTTTAAAAAAAAATATTCTTTTTCTTTCAGCATTTTTAAACAGCAGTCAAAATGCAGTGCATATGAAAAACAAAAAGGAGTAATGGCAGGTCATATAAAGCAATGAGGTGATATTGCAGATAAATTTGAACTTATAGCATTTTTTTACTTTTTTTTTTTCAAAATTAAAGATCTTACATCTTACATCTTTCTCGCATCGTTAAACGTCATATAGAGCTTGCATAGTTGTTTGCCAAGTTTTCCTGTTTTCGGCAAGTTTTTCAACCTCATCAAGGGATGTTATGCCCACTAAACTGAAAACACAGATAGAGAATGTTTAAAAATAATCAAAGATGTTATGTTTTTGGACTTTGTGTATGACAGAATGTTTGAAAATGATGAATCATATTAGGAAATAGTTTTCAGAACATAGTCTTTTTAGCAGAGTTAAAAATGCTTTATATTTTCAGCAAATATATGTTTTCTCTTTTATTTTGTTATTTTAGGCTTTTGTATTGCAAGAGTTTTCCTTTATTTGTAGTTGAAATCAGTTGATATGGACTTCCCTTTTTCTTGTGAAGTATATCATTTTAACATTAGAAATAGATATTATCCATAACCCTTAATGTTAGGTTAATTATAATGTCAGACATCTTATTTTTCTGAGTTGTTCACTCAGATATCAATGCCAGTCTCACATTTGTAACAGTTTGTTTCTTGTTTGTAATCTCTATGCAGCTGAAGTTCACTGTGGGTTTCTGTGTTGCTATATCACTTTGCACTTTGGCCTAAATAAGTCCATTTTCAGAACATATTTCTTTGCAGTGAAGTTTAATGTGATAGTTCAAACTAAAGTTTTGTTCTACAGATGAAATTGTTTTCCCTGTTAGTCACATGTGATTTTTATGTAAATGACACTTTTTTAAATTTTTATTTTGGCATACAGCATAATTCTTATCAGTGATAAAACATATACCTTGTCTTCACTTGCTAGCAAAATAGGACTTGAAATTAGCAAAGAAAATATAAAAGCAGCATTGACCTTCAAGAATCTTGAGAACATATGGTATTAAAAAGTTATAAGTACAAAAACCAAGTTAAGATTATTCAATTTATATGTAATATCCACCCTCATTTATGCATGTGAAGGCCAGAAAACAACTAAAGAAATATACAATAAATTAAACTCTTTTGAAAACAAATGCCTCAGGAAAATACTCAGTATAAAGTGGAGTTAATTCAAGAACAACTCAGTGACAAGGCAAATGAGTGAACAACAACCTGTCTCATGGGTTGTCAGAAAAAAGAAGATGGACATATATTGGTCATGTGATGAGAAGAAACAGTCAGAGAATCTCAAACCAAGCTATCAAGTAGAATACAACAGGATGAAGAAAAAGAGATCGACCACGTGAAACTCTAAAGAGGACATTGTTTAGATAGGCCAAATTAATAGGCATAAAAGCCTTTTATGAGTTTGAAAAGCTCTCTGAAAACAGGAAAACTTTCCAAACTACCATGCCAGCCCTATGTGACATTTAACAGCATGGGAAAGATATAATATGTAAGATGTGGCATTATATCTTATGGTTATGATGCAAATGTATTAAGATTATGATTTCAGAATGTCAGCGTTTATGATATTGTTTTTGTTTTAAATTTAGCTGGCATGAGTTCAGACCTTTGTCTTCCAGCTGTTGTGTCATTCTGTATAACATGTTTGTATCCATCTGATTTTAGAAGGTAGTTACTCTTGTATTGTCAGCGACTGGATAGTCAAACAGGTAGTCACACAGTGGGTATAATGGATGATGATGTGGCTAAATTCATGTAGTGTTACTTTTCAACAGTGTGTGTCCAATTCATAGTCAAAATACTATGATCTGGTTATTCCATTTGTAACTGTTCATTTATCTTTCATTTCTTATCTTATCTTATCTAATATCCTTCCCGTGCCATTAAACGTCATATAGGGCTCGCAAAGTAGTTCACCAATTTATCCTTCATTTATCCATCACTTTTCATCTCTTTGCCATTGTCAGTCAGTAGAACAGCAAGATATAGTAATAATTTCAGTGAATTATAACTGTTATTGATAGTCATTAATGGAGTACTCATTTTCAGAGAAGTTTTAGAACAATGAAAACTAGTTGAAATGATAAGAAACAGACAGTCACAATTTCTTGGACCTGTCATGAGAAAACAAAAGCTAAAGAAACTGGTAATGACTGGAAAATTCAGTGGAAAAACACAGAGGAAGAAGAAGAGAGAAATGTCTCAGTGGACTGATCAAGTTGCATGGAAGAAGAACATCTGAACTGATCAGAAGCACCAAAGATCACACAAGATGGTGAAATACGATTACCAATGCTATCTTTCAAAGTACATCATAAGTATATTGCATTATGGGTATTATTTTATAATCTTTTCACAGCACAAATGTGAGAGATACTGGCCAGAAGATGATGAGATGAGAGTAGGTGAGATCATAATCAAACTTGCAACTACTAAAGTTTTTGCAGACTACACTATCAGAATACTACAGCTTAGAAAGGTAGGACTTTTTAAAAATATATTAATAACTGGCTTCACATTTCAACATTTGAACGTCATCATCAGCATCATCTGTCATAATGAATCACATGAGTGGGTGTAAGGAGGAGCTCTCTTTCCCATGCCTTGATCTTTGATAATTTTCATTAACTTGTTTTGTGATTTTCTATCATGCCACTATGTCAGAAAGCATTCATTTGACAATCTGCTGCTTCTCTTCTCATTTATCTCTCCATTTGTTGGAAGGGTACATAATGGGAAAAAGAAAGAGAGGAAGACCAAAGCGAAGGTGATTGCAAGACATCATTGATGATCTGCAAATGGATGTATCAGCAGCAGGCCATCTTGCTCACAACCGAGAGGCAGGAGTGCTGTTAGGGAGGCAAAGTTCCGCAAGGGACATGCAAATGAGTGAATGAATGAATGTGTAGCTTATCTGTAGCTCCTCTTCTTTTTATATGTCCAGTGAGTATTTATTGCCTGATTCTTTTTGTAGTTGTAATTAAATGTGTTCTATCCATTATCTTTTTCCAGCCATTCCAGTTCAGTGATCTTAGTTGTCTAAAGCATTCTTAATTTATTGCTTGAGAAACCAGGCCTTTTCTGCCTCTGGTGATTTGTAAGGGTCTATTTATCAAATATATGATGTTAGTAGAGAAGGTTTTGCTCATTATAATAATTTATTACTAATTTTATTTTCTTTAACTGCAGTTTTGACTTCACATATTCTGTTAATACTTTTGGTGGTTCATTTCTGATCAAAAGTGGTTAATGTGTCAGCAGATGATGTCATTATTATCTCTCTGAAACTGGCCATAGGATGCTCTTAGCAGTCTACACCAGGAAAAAAGTGTCAAGTATTATGTCAAATTTGTAGTGGGTTATAGTGCATAGCTGGAAGACCTAGAATGGACCAATAAAGTATGTATCTCAACAAGCTCCACCTGTGTGGAGATCATGGTGAACCCTAGCATTTAAGTCATGTTAAGCCTGTTACTAGAAGGGTCAGTGGAGGGATGGGACAGTGTCTTGACCAGCTCATGTTAGCTGGACCTGATAATGCAGTCACTTTAGCACAGTATTTGCTCCCATCAGCAGCTCATGTGGTAAAACTTTACTAAACTCTTTCAATCTTGAATTAATTTTCATGCTCACTTCACATCATGGCCAGACAAACAAGCTTTACTGTTCACTGAAATATTATCATACAGGAAGGTAAACCACCCCAAGACCTGACACACTGTCACTTCACATCATACCAGACAAACAAGCTTTACTGTTCACTGAAATATTATCATACAGGAAGGTAAACCACCCCAAGTCCTGACACACTATCACTTCACATCATACCAGACAAACAAGCTTTACTGTTCACTGAAATATTATCATACAGGAAGGTAAACCACCCCAAGACCTGACATACTATCACTTCACATCATGGCCAGACAAACAAGCTTTACTGTTCACTGAAATATTATTATACATGAAGGTAAACCACCCCAAGACCTGACATACTATCACTTCACATCATACCAGACAAACAAGCTTTACTGTTCACTGAAATATTATCATACATGAAGGTAAACCACCCCAAGACCTGACACACTATCACTTCACATCATGGCCAGACAAACAAGCTTTACTGTTCACTGAAATATTATTATACAGGAAGGTAAACCACCCCAAGACCTGACACACTATCACTTCACATCATGGCCAGATAAACAAGCTTTACTGTTCACTGAAATATTATCATACAGGAAGGTAAACCACCCCAAGACCTGACACACTATCACTTCACATCATACCAGACAAACAAGCTTTACTGTTCACTGAAATATTAACATACATGAAGGTAAACCACCCCAAGACCTGACATACTATCACTTCACATCATACCAGACAAACAAGCTTTACTGTTCACTGAAATATTATCATACAGGAAGGTAAACCACCCCAAGACCTGACACACTATCACTTCACATCATACCAGACAAACAAGCTTTACTGTTCACTGAAATATTATCATACAGGAAGGTAAACCACCCCAAGACCTGACACACTATCACTTCACATCATGGCCAGACAAAGACATCCCTACAGCTCCCTGGGGATTAGTGGACTTTGAGCAGAGAGTAGCTGCTCATTCAACCAACAGACCTATTGTGGTTCATTGCAGGTATTTTTTCAGAAGTCTTATTGACTGATACTATTTTTATTTCCCTAAGTGAACAAAAAGTGAAGAAAATATCCTTGTAACTATGATTTCATAATGTTTTTTGCTTTGTGTTATTAAATGTACATAACAGTGTTTGGACGACACATATATATATATTTAATACATAGAGCTAAACTCTTCTTGTTCTTGGTCCCACTGCTATGGAACATGGCATTTTTCTGCTCAGTTATAATGTTGACATCACAGACTTTCTTGTTTTCCAGGGCACACACAAATAGCTTGATCATGCAGTCTCTCTAATCTGAAATGCCAGACTTAAAAATCTCTACAAAGGCACTGGTTACATCAAAACAGCTATTGTCATCATTTTATAGCACTTTAAAATGATAGTCAATCCACACCATTAATTGTTACTATCTTTTTTGTTTTACTTTTTCATGAAACCCACGATATAACTTTCTCTTTTTTTTATTTTTTTTTATTTCTCAATCATTTTTTCTGATGAAGGTAAAAGTCAAAATATTGATTTAGAATATTTTGTTACTTATTTAAACCAAGCTGAATAGGATTTCTTGTTTATTTTACATTAACTCTTATAACACATTCCTAAATTACATTTATCACTTTTTTATAAGTGCTGGTATTGGACGTACTGGAACTTTCATTGCCCTACGAAATGTGATGAGACAAGCTGAAGAGACAGGGAGCATGGATTTCTTCAAGACAGTTCAGAAACTAAGACATGACAGAATCAATATGGTCCAGACAGCTGTGAGTAAATTTACTCCTTTTCTTTGTCAAAAATTTCTTAGAGGAAAAAATGTTACCATTGTTTAGACCATTTTAAAGTGCAACACAAACTATTCACATTAAAAAAAAAAAAAACTAATGCTACAATCAAGCAAAAAATGATAAAACATGAAAGTGTCATGAACACATTTTATTACAATGACAAGGAAACACCACAATAAAAAGCAAAAGTGAGAAGAGAAGAAAAAACATGTAATAAATGAGCATTTCAATAATACAATAATACATTTGAACTAAATAATGTTTTTTTTTAACATTTCGTGCAACAAATAAAAGAAAGAAAGTGAAACAAAGGAAATTAAAATTATATAAGTGGTGAAATGAAACTGCAGATAAATTAAATTGTTTAGTGAACCTTCATTAGAATTTAAAATAAAATTTTTTAAAAGTTAAAAAATATTTTAAAATCTTTTTATTTAAGTATAAATTATTTATTTTTAATCATTTTGAATCTTTTTCTTTTTAAAGTTAATTAAGATTTGATGAAGAATCAAATTTATGTGTAACTTTATTTGAGTTGTTTTTGGTGTGAAGGTGACTGTTCTAGACTGATGATATAGTTGTCAGGGCCAGCTAGTCAAGACCCTGTCCCACCTTTCCTTTGTTACTCTCAGTAGAAGACTGAGCCTTGCCATTGGTTCCTATGCAAAGGCAGTGAAGTCTATTGAGAAGCAATGCACTTATCCCTGCTTGTAATTCCACTATGTGTCTGCAAGCTGCCACAACCCTCCCCCCACCCATTTAACATGAAGAGTGTATACTTTCACTGCATCACCTGCAGGAACATTCTGTTCACAATTTCAAGGAGGTAGAACACGGTTTGATCTTTCTTTTTTTTTTTTTTCAGGCAATATTTCTGTGTGTTTAAGTATAACAATATAATTGTCAGTCAATAAAGGATCAGGAAAAGATAATTAAAGTGTACTACATTGACTTCCCTCATTTTGTTACAGGAGCAGTACATCTTCTTACACAAAGCAGCTCAGGTAGCCATGTTGTGTATTGGGACAACAGTCACATCTTTTGATATACAAAACAGAATCAAGACACTGCAGACTAAGACACAGACTGGAGAAACAAGAATGGAGAAAGAATTCAAAGTGGGTATTATTTTTTTCACATTACTAACCAGAAATGTGGTCAGATATGAACAAATTTAAATAAATTATTTGGCCAGTCAGTTTTAGAGCTTTGTCTGAGATGTAATGTTGTGCCTCTGTGAAATTATTCCTGTTCTTCTGTGAAACATCTCTTAGACCTGTTAATTTTAAAAACAAGGAAGACAACTAGAAACAGTATGGAGAAATATAGTTTATATGGCTTCCTGTAATCACTTTGGACAGCTTATAGAACATACCATCTGCATAATGGTTAAAAATACACATAGAAGGGACAGATATTGAAGAAGTCAATCAATTTGCATACCTTGGCAGCTACATAGACCAGGAAGGAAGTTAGAATCCAAATTGCAAAAGCAGCATCGATCTTCAAGAATCTTGAGAACATATGGAATTCAAAAGTTATAAGCACAAAAACCAAGTTAAGACTATTCAATTCAAATGTAATATCCGCCCTCATTTATGCATGCGAAAGCTGGAAAACAACTAAAGAAACAGAAAAGAAATTAGACTCTTTTGAAAACAAATGCCTAAGGAAAATACTCAGCATCAAGTGGAATGAATTCAAGAACAATGAAGAGATGTCAGATGACTGAACACCAACCAGTCTCATGGGTGATCAGGAAAAGGAGATGGACATATGTTGGTCACTTCATCAAATCTCGCTTGTCTGCCTCTGATCTTTGTTGTAATTTGCCTTTTAACTCCAGCCTCTCTTAAGACTTCTTCATTGGTTTTCTTAGCTGTCCATGGTACCTTCAACATCCTTCTTATGAACCACATTTCCATAACCCCCATTTCTTGCTGTACTCTCTTATTCATGGAACATGCTTCACATCCATAAAACAAAATTGGCTCGATGTAACATTTAAGTACTCAGAATCTTGTTTCCATTGATATGGATCTGCTGCACAAGATGTTTCTCATTTTCTGGAATGCTGACTTGGCCTGAGGACATCTGTTTTTTATTTCATTTTATTTCAGGTAGTTGAGACTCATTAATCTTGGTTGGTAACTCATCTAGGAGAAGGAAAACTCTGATTTCAATCCCCCTGCTGCCTTCTAGGGTAAGCTCTGGCCAGAGTCAAAGGCTAGTGGAGTATACTATAAACAAACCGATGGAAGGCAAGGGGAAATCAACATTGTACATTCCCAAGAACATTCATGATAATCCACATTTCTTTCCAAAGATACATCAAACAAATGGATCAGGGTAATCTTGAAGAGTATATGATGATGAGAAACACAGTATCAAGATTGGTACAAACAGAAAGCCTGGTAAGCCACTAGATATGAAGGAGGTAATACATACATTCAGTCTGCCAAACACAGTGCATCCGGTGGTATTAAAGAAGCTGATGTCAATGTTGTAAAGCAGATGACAGAAGCTTACAACCAGAGCACTGGTGTAATACCTGTTGAGTGCCTACAGTTACTTGATTCCCTTGCCAAAAAAAAAAAGTAAAGACAATAAAACAAAGTGGATATCAAACGATTACATTGCAAAACATATATGGCAAGGTAACTGAGAGGATTATAGCTGGGCAACTATCAGGCTTTCTATAGACCAGCAGGCTACTACCAAATACTTTAGGAAGTTATCATCCAGGAAGAGGTACAATTAACAATGCAGCTGTCCTGGCGTATGATGTATATAAGGAATTCCAGAAAAAAGAGGAAACTGTAATTGTGAAACTGGATCTTGAAGATGCATACGACAGTGCTGTTGGCACTTCTGATGGCATTTGGGGTAGATGCAAGATTAGTTCGATGTATAGCTTCAATGGTGTTGAGGCAATCAGTTGTCTTGAGATACAGATCATGGATCTCAGAGCCCAGAACCATTGCAATGAAGCCACCTCAAGGGTCTCCCTTGTCTCCAGTGTTATTCAGTGTATATTCTACTGACATTGTGCTGTTATTTTGGAATGGTATGTGGTGAACACAGACCTATGATAATGATTAACATATGAGCATAGAAGGTGTAGAGAGGAACTAGCCACAAGGGTCCAGAAAGGGTGGATCACATAAGAGGCTGGTGTGAAGATAGAAATGTGGTGCTAAACCCTGAAAAACTAGTATCCTGTGGTGCTCATTACATAAGAAAAGTGTAACATCTGAAGTTCTGATTGTGAAATGTCGGGGACAAACAAGATATTGAGAGAACACATTTCATGAGGAATCTAGGGATCACATTTGATTGATCCTTGTCCTTTGCATAACATGTGGACAATGTAATACAAAAGGCCAGGAAAGTGTTGGGAGCAGTTAGGTTAATAGCTGCAGCAAACTATCCACAGTACACTCTATTCTTGCCGATGCAGGCGCTGATGTCACCATTGGAGCATTGTCTAGGCTTACTCGCCCTGTCAAATTCACAGATGAACAGACTAGAATGTGTACAGAACGAGGCAATGAGAGTGGTCTTGGGTTGTACCAGGGATACTCCTATAGTGACCATGCACTTTCTGCTTGATATACTGGTTTAAGGTCATACACAAGTATGCTCAGCTAAAGACATACATCAGGGTTGCTGGCATAAAGGACCAACCTCTCCATAAGGAGATTGGGTTGATAAAGGGCAGATGTATCAAATGAAGTAGATCCTGGATGACTGAGGCTGAGGATACAATAATGTCAGTGTGTGATTTGAAGATGATGAATGATTACAGGTACAGAACCGACCTCAGCTAACAAGGCTTATTTACAGAAGTCTCATGAATGTAGAAACTGGGCACAGGGGGCAATTAAACTTTGGGTTTAGATCTCATCCAGCATTACTGTAGGTCTTCTGACATGATATTATATACAGATGGCTAAGTGTCTCAAAACAGCAGAAGTGGTTGGGGTTTTGTTGTCTACCACAATGGAAGAGTAGTGGCACAGGGTTCAGGACCCTTTGAAGTCACAAAATCAAGCCTGCAAATGGAAATTGAGGCTGTGTCAATGGCAGTGGAATGGCTAGTTGCCTATGATGCCATTATTGTGCCATTATGATAGATTCATGGAGAATGCTTCATAATTCTGAGAAAAAAATTGCTTTGAAAAGAATATATTCATCTGTTAAGCCAGTCAACTCTGATGAGCTTAACGTGGCTTTATTGTCCAGGGCATGTGGAAGTATATGGCAATGAAGTGGCAGAAAGACTTGCTGGACAGGTTAAAATAAATGGTAGGCTGAGAATGAACAAGAGTGACTTTGCTAAAGTCATATTGGAAATACTGCGAGAAAATGAAGAGCAGGAATGGAAGAACAATGTAACTGTGAAGTGAATACTGGAGCTAGGGCAAATTAAGAGTGCTGGCAGGAAATCTGAACATTGTGGTGAAAATGCATCGTAAAGAACTAACACTTGATGGGAACTATTATAAACATACTCTTGGATGGAAGCTATGGCATGTAGTGGAGCTTATGGAGGTGTCCTGAATGCAATGACACCAGACTCTATTTTTGAACTTCAAACCTCTGAACATTTCTACCAACTGACTTCTCCAAAATAACTGCTAATGAATCTAGATCCACTGTTGTCATTTCAGCCTATTGTGTTCCACTTGATAGCTTGTTTTGGGATTCTCTGGTTGTTTCTTCACAGCACATGACTGACATATACTCATCTTCTTTTCCTGATCACCCATGAGACAGGTTGTTGTTTGCTCATCTGTCTTATCTCTGCATTGTTCTTGAATTCATTCCACTTTATACTGAGTATTTTCCTTAGGCATTTGTTGTCAAAATAGTCTAATTTCTTGTCTATTTCTTTAGTTGTTATCTGTTTTTCTGAAGGCAAATACTAGCTCATATTATATCAGTTGTGAATTATTTGTATCACATTTGTCAAATGTTGCTTGATTTTCACAACAGGCAATCTGCTCTGCCTGTGATGAGAAAGAAGAAGAGAAGAAGACTGAGGAGAACCCATATAGTGTGTATGAAAACAGCCAAAATCTTCTCAACAGAAAGAAAAACAGGCTGAGCAATATTTTAGCAAGTGAGTTCCTAACTAAACAAGCATTTTTAACAGATGAAGGCTCCTTATTTAATAACTGTACCATCTTCCCTCTCATGTTACTTTTTGTATCTTTTCTCCTCATGCAACAGAGAACGTATATTTGTTTTAGGAGTCACAATATCTGCTTTAGCAGGTTAAAGTGGTACGGTTTCTCTGTCCAGCTGATGTGGCTTGGTCAAATTTTTGTCCTTTTTGAAGGACTTTGCTCTCTTGAAATTTTTAGATTTTCATCATATTTTATTCCAGTGAATGCTAAATGAAGAATTTATAATTGTCTATTAAATAAAATATGTCATTATGACAATAATAAATAATTATAATTATTCATTTTTTGTTTTGTTTTGCTAGATCTCTTAACTGTGTGTGCTAAATAGTTGGTTTTTGTCCAAGAAGGTCAAATTAATTGTTTACATTTTTTTTCAAGAAGGTTAGAATAGTTTTTTTTTTTTTTTTCAAAAGGAATGATCAATTTCTTAACTCTTTGTATACTGGGGTTGTTTCCCTTAAAAGACCAAGGGGGGTAAATTTCACAATGTGAAATGGGATGGTTGTCACATTTAAAAGAATAACAAAGGCATAATCTGATCTGTAGTATGAAGTATTATACCTTATTTTGAAGAAGAAAAAATGTATTTTGTTTTTCAAATAAAATTTTTAACATTTTGTTAGTATACAACAAAAAAAAGAGCTAAGAACTGAGAAGAAAGAATGGAAAATGAAGGAATAAAATAAATTTTTTGTCACTTACCCATCAAGTTAATCCACTGTAGTTGTTTATATAATTCCATAATGAATAAAAATGTACACAAACATCTGTTCTTTAACATATCTTCCAAAATTTACATGAAAATATGCACTAGTTATGCATTCACAGCAAACTAAAAACACCAAGTGGGTGGATAATATTTACATGAAAACAAGTGGGTGGTCGTTGACTAATATTTACCAGAAAACAGGCCATTGTGTTTTGGTTTTTGTTTTTGTTTTAAATTTGAAGCATTCTACAACATTTAATTTGTTTAATTACACAATCTCCAGCATTACTTATTGTGACATTACAGCTAGTACTAGCAAAAAGCTGAGAAGTAGTATCACCAGCTACCCTTCTAACACATTTTGCTGCTGGACCAAAAAAAAAACACGAAAAATTCTTTCAATCACTGCCAAGTGTGCCGAAAATTTACCATTTCTACTACTACATTCTCTACACCACAGTCTAGACAATTTTAAATTAAATTCTGAGCTTGTAATGCAGAAATATGCTGCTCTGGACGAAAGAAACTAGCACTGGAAGCCATATTTGTTGATAAACAAAGGCCTAGCGATGATAAACTTTGAAAAACTGGCTTTAAATGAACAAAGAATCGCTCTGTTTTCTGCTCAAACCACGCGCTTAATGTGGACAACTGAATTCCGGAAGGAAGTCAACTGCTGGTTTTAAGATACTTTGATTATTTTCAAAATTAGAGAGCTACAAACCATCATCGCGCCTCGCGTCTATAAGTATTTCGTAATAGGGATACAACCACGCAGGACGCATGTCCAAATACCCAAAGAGTTAAACCTAATCAAAAAATGTTACTGAAGTTACACATTGACTTTGTCATTAAAATTAATTCTGAGAAATTATAGAATTCTTTCTTACATCTTACATCCTTCCCATGCCATTAAACATCATATAGGGCTCACATAGTTGTTTGCAAGGTTTTCCTGTTTTCATTGCATTTTTCAACTTCATCAAGGGATGTTATGCCCACTAAACTGGCTTCTGTTAACAATGTCCTCTTTAGAGTTTCACGTGGTTGACATCTTTTTCTTCAGCCTGTTGTTTCCACTTGATAGCTTGTTTGGGGATTCTCTGATTGTTTCTTCTTATCATATGACCTACATATGTCCATCTTCTTTTTCTGATCACCCATGTGAGAATCCCAAAACAAGCAATCAAGTGGAACACAACAGGCCAGAGAAAAAGAGGCAGACCGTGTGAAACTCTGGAGAGGACATTGTTAAGAGAGGCCAAATTAACAGGCATAAAATCCCATGATGAGGTTGAAAGACTAGCTGAAGATAAGAAAAATTGGCGAATTACCTTGCGAGCCCTATGTGATGTTTAACAGCATGGGAAGGATATAAGATATAAGATGAGACAAGTTGTTTGCTCATCTGTCTTATCTCTGTGTTATTCTTAAATTCATTCCACTTTATACCAAGTATTTTTCTGAGGCATTTGTTTTCAAAAGAGTCTAATTTCTTGTTTAGGATAGACCAACAGACTTTGTTTGTCTATGTAAGATAATATTCTCCATTCATAATTTTTACAAATCTGTGCTGAAGTCAGAATGAACCCATAAGTTGAGTATCTTACAGTGACTAAAGTAGTTTCATTTAGTCTCATTTATTTTCACCAGAATCTTCCCTTACCTGTTTTGGAATTTTGTAATACCTTCATTAACCATTTCTCCGTCATTAACTCTTTACTTTTAACTCTTCTTCAACAGAGGAGATGTACAGAGCCATATTAATGAATGAAAAAAGTGATGTGGAGGACTATATTAATGCTGTTCTTGTACCGGTAAAAATTAAGTATTTCATTATGTATGATTTTCATTATATATGAAAGGGAAGCTTCTGGTTGATTGGTTAGTTGGCTGTTTGTTTTGATGATTGGTTCATTTCTTTGATAGATGGTTAGTTAACTAATGGTTGGTTCATTCTTTGGGTGGTTGGTTGTAACAATGGTTGCCGGTTTAGTTAGTGATTGATTGTTTGGTTGGTTGGTTGAATGGCTGATTGCTTAGATCACTGTTAATCAATTGGTTATTTGTTTGGTTATACTTTTTGTTAATTGGTTGGTTGATTGCATTGTTGATCTATTTCTTGGATAGTTGGTTTGTTAATGATCTCCAAGTAACTGTGAACTGGAGTTCTTTAACCTAATGCACCTGTAAAATGGTTGGTAGAAACACAGTAATGGGTTATAAAATTTACCACTGGAACTCAGCAGCACTGCTCTGGTTAGACTCAAGCACCATGGACAACAGATTGACCCTATCTTGCTACTGGTTGAATGAAACACATATTAAAAAGGACTAGTAAAAATACAGGATAATTTCATAGCTCCAGTTCATTGGCAATGATGATAGTGCCTTTATTATAGTACCTTAACTTCTGGAAAATGAGACTAGGTATTAAATGTCTGAGGAAGTTGCTTCATAAGACTGAAAAAAGAAAAATTATGGTTTGTAATTTTTTTATTTTTTTGAAACAAATAAGTTAGTGAAGAAGACCAAGGAAATAGAAAATGAAATAGAAAAAAAAGAATATATACTATCATAAACTTAAGATCACACTCAGATTTTTAAAGACTCTACTGCTAGTAGTTTATATTTGTAAACAGGCCTTTCTTAACAGTGGGGAGTCAGTGATTAACAAAAGGTGCATGTAAGGTTAACAGAATATAGCAAGTGGTTTCCAACATTTTTCATGTTGTAGGCACTTCCTCTCATTTGCCAAATATAATTCCCCTGCCTGCACTCCTGAACCTCTGGATATTAAATTAAAAATTTTTGAATATTTTCATTTTTTTTTTCTACTTTGGATCTTTGTCATGTATAAAAATCAAAATAATTTTTAAATTTATACTTGCTGCTTGGACTGACATATGAGATGTCATGGAACCCTGGCCATGCATATGAGGTTGAGAACCACTGGAAAATAGTTAATAGAAAAGTGAAATATTAAAATACAGGATCACCATGGTTGTGAATCATGGTAGATATAACTGTGAATGTTATCAAGCTTTTATATATATATATATATATATACTGTTCAAAAAAAGAAATGCAACAAATATGATGTTGCAATTTAAACTGAAGGTTACTGATCAGACAAGGGCAAATTGCCTGAAACATTCACTTGGACATCAACTTCATGTGCTGATCTGAATTGTACTCAGCAGATGATTCATGAGCATAGAAAAGCGACACTAGTCAAAACAGCATTTTTTAAAATACCTCATGATAGGTTCATGAGAATCTTGTGAAATTTACTGATCACAAAACTCATTGACCATGTTATTGAAAGCCTATAAAAGATTGATGCTCCTCGGATCAATTCATTGGAAAATTCAATGCCCAAGTATAGCTCATCTCACTACAGAACAACAATTCATCATCATTGGACATTTACAGACTGGACAGTCACAAAGTGTAGTGGCCAGACAATTTAATGTGGTTAGAACCACCATTAGTCACCTTTGGAGACGATTTCAAGAAAATGGCTCAGTTGCAGACCGGGCGTGCAGTGGAAGACCCATAGTCACAACTCCTGCCAAAGACCGCTTCATACGGCTGCATTACCTCAGGAATCGATTTGCATCTGCGTCCTCAACAGTCCAGTCAATGACAGCAGCTAATTGAATTTCAGAACAAACGGTCAGGAACCGGCTGCACGAAATTGATCTTTGGGCTAGAAGAACTTACAGATGTCCTGTTCACCAGAACCGACTGCAGTGGACAAACCAGGATTGTCAATGGACCATTGCGAATGATTAGAGATGGGTTTGGTTTAGTGATGAATCGTTCTTTCTGGTCCAGCAGCACGATAGATGGAGAAGAGTTTACCACAGAGTCCATGAGCGCCACGCCTAGAACTGCATGGATGAGGTTCCTCCACTTGGTGGTGGAGGTGTACTAGTGTGGGGGATGATCAACTTCATGAGAAGAAGTGACCTGGTACGAAATTTAAAATTGTTAAATTCTTAAAGTATCTTTATGCCAAGATTTAAACATTAATTCAATAAATAAAAATTTTGATACAAGTTTGAAATTTGGTGTCCACTATGACAACAGTAGTGTTGCATTTCTTTATTTTGAACAGTATATATATATATATATATATATATATATATATATAAAATGTGCCTAAAGAAAATACCCGGTATAAAGTGGAATGAATTCAAGAACAACACAGAGATCAGACAGATGAGCAAACAACAACCAGTCTCATGACTGATCAGAAAAAGAAGATGGACATATGTCAGTCATGTGATGAGAAGAAACAATCAGAGAATCCCCAAACAAGCTATCAAATGGAACACAACAGTCCGAAGAAAAAGAGGTCGATCATGTGAAACTCTAAAGAGAACATTGTAAAGAGAAGCCAATTCAGTGGACATAACTTCCCTTGATGAGATTGAAATCTCGCAGAAGACAGGACATCTTGACGGACTACCATGCCGGCCCTATGTGATGTTTAACAGCATGGGAAGGAAGTAAGATGAAAGATATGTATATATATATATATATATAGAGAGAGAGAGAGATTATCTTTCCCCTTCCTACCCAGAGTTTTACCAAGCAGAACCAGCAAATTCTGACTCAGCTGCCACTTCCAACAACTGTCACAGATTTCTGGAGACTGGTCACTCAGTATAAGGTGGCCCTGATAGTTGCCTTCCAGGTCGACTTGAAAACAACAGATCAGGTATGCTTTTATTTTGATAACTGTTTAATGTTAGAAGATAAAACTGCACAGTGAGATTAAAGCTTCTGAGAAAACAGGAAGATGAAGTCATCATGTACAGGAGGGATTTTATTTAAGATATTCTTAACACCAGTAACCCTCTCCCCAGATGGAACTATAAAAAAGCAAACTGGACAATGTACAGACATCGTACAGGTATCCTGGTGGGACAGCTGTCCATAGAAGGTAAGGATATTAACAGCATAGTGAAGGAGTTCAATGCTTGTATCCTTCAGGCTGCTCGTGAAACCATTCCCAGAGGAGCTCGCAGGGACTATAAACCATACTGGTCTAGTGAGCTGGGAAAACTCCATGATGACGTGGAAGCAGCTCGAAAGCAAGCAGAAAATAGACCATGCCAAGAACACCACAATAATTACCAACATTCTAAGGCCAAATTTCAGAGAGCAAAGCTGCAAGCCAGACGGGAAAGTTGGAGAGAGAAAACAGAGTCCCTAAACTTTGAAAAGGATGGAAGGAAACTGTGGAAACTAATCAAACAGTTAAATGATGAGAGTACTGGAAGAAGTACAAAGATTACACTAATAGAGGATGGGAAAACTCTTACAGGTAAGCAGGTAGCAAATCACTTTGCTCGCATGTTTGCACAGGACTGCAACATTGATATCCATCCAGAGAAGGAGCGTACAGTGCGCATCGAGCCACAGAAAGAGGAGGAACAAGTCAGAAAAGTGGAGGTCATGGATGCACCAATCACACACAGTGAGTTAGACTTAGCAGTTAGTAAACTGAAACCAAGGAAATCACCAGGACCAGATGGAGTGTCCAATGAAATGATCAAGAACCTGGGAATGGCAGCAATGGGAAAGCTGTTGGATATTTTCAATATGTGCTGGAGCACAGGTAAGTTACCTCAAATCTGGAGGGAAGCAAGCATGGTACCACTGCTAAAACCAGGGAAAAACAGTGATACTGCCTCCAGCTACAGGCCAATCAGTCTCACTAGCTGCCTATGCAAAACGATGGAACGCATCATTGACCTGAGGCTAAAATGGTACCTAGAAAGTGAAAACCTTCTCGTTCCACAACAAGCAGGATTTAGGCAGTACTACAGTACGGAAGATCAAGTGACCTATCTCTCTCAAGAGATTGAGGATGCATTCCAAGAGAAAAACCTTGTACTAGCAGCGTGGATAGACCTGAAGAAAGCCTTTGATAAAGTATGGAAAAAAGGTCTGTTGTGGAAACTAAGAAACTGCAATGTGAATGGAAGACTGTACAACTGGATAAAGTCCTATTTACACAATAGAAGAGCTAGAGTAGTAATGGATGGACACAAAAGCCAGAAAGTACTTCTGCGACACGGTGTACCACAAGGAGGAGTCCTTTCGCCTACACTATTCCTTGTATTCATTAATGACCTGGTCAAGGAACTTCCCTATGGAATCAAAGCAGCACTGTATGCAGATGATCTGGTCATGTGGTGTACAGATGAATATGCGACAGTTGCTACACAGAGACTCCAAAGAGCAGCAGACATCTTGACATCATGGACAAACAAATGGTGTGTAAGTATCAACACAGAGAAATCAAGTACCACTCTGTTCACCCTCTCATCTAAACAGAAAGCAGGTAAGATCTTTGTAAATGAAATACCCTTAAGGATGGACAACCAACCCACTTACTTAGGAGTGACTCTTGACTCAAAACTGACTTGGAAGCAACACATCAACAGTGCAGAAGCAAAAGCCAGAAGAAAACTAGCCATATTAAGAAAATTGAGTGGGACTACATGGGGAGCTAGTGAAAGAATCCTCAAGAATGTATATCAGCAAAGTATTCTACCACATTTAGAATATGGCTCAACATCTTGGTGCACAGCATCAAACACTACGCTGCATAATCTAGACAAAGTTCAAAATCAGTCACTACGGATTATCACAGGTGCCATGAGGTCCACACCAATAGTAGAAATGCAGAAAATAGTTGGTGTTCAGCCGCTAAAGGAACGTAGAGACACAAAGGTCATGACCATGGGAGAAAAATTCCTTAGCTCTGTAAGCCATCCCCTGAAGGAGAGATTCAATAACTTGGCATTAGGACGGCTTAAAAGAAGCAGCTTCATTCATCAGGCCAAGCGTATGCGTAAGCTGATACCTGACCTTCCAACTGTAGTCACTCCATTATCATCTGTACCAGAGCATACACCATGGAAAGAAGCAGATTATACACAAATAACTATTCAGACTGAAGTGAAAGGTGTGCAGAATGGTGAGATGCAGAGCAGTCTTGTAAGATCAATAGCCACACTTAGTGTTCTAGATGACAAATATCCATGTGACACCTGGATACGTGTGTATACAGATGGATCTGCACATAATGCCATAAAAAATGGTGGGGCAGGAGCATATATTGAATATCCAAACAACACCATTGACAAGATTTCCATACCCACTGGTAAATACTGCAACAACTTTGATGCAGAAGTTAGGGCAATTATTGCTGCAGTTGAAAAACTATCAGACTCCAGAATTGATACATGTCCTGTAGTAATTCTCACAGATGCAAGATCAGTACTGGAGGCTCTTCAGTGCAACAAACTACCAGACCTTAAGGATGCCTTGTCAAAAATTGGCTTACAACATGGAGTCACTTTGCAGTGGATTCCCTCCCACTGTGGGATACCAGGCAATGAGAAAGCTGACCATCTGGCCAAAGAGGGCACTGAAATGGAGCAACCAGACATACCAGTCACCTATAATCAGAAGAAAAGCATGATAAAAACCTACAGGAAGCCACAAACACCACCACATGATGACTATCACATGCTAAACAGAAAGGAACAAGTCACCATCTTCCGTCTCCGAACAGGACACAGCCGACTCCGAAGTCATATGTATACAAAGTTTAAGGTTGGTACTACTAATCTATGTACATGTGCCCAGGTGCCCCAAACCGTGGAACATATCCTCCAGAACTGCATCAACTACGAGACACTGAGAAATAATTACTGGCCCAGTGAAACCACTAAAGAAGATAAGCTCTACGGTTCCATACATGAGTTACAAAAAACAGTGAAATTTATCCAAGAGACAGGACTGCAGATATAGACAGACAGTGCGAACGAAGAAGAAGAAGAAGAAGATTTAAGATATTAATAAAATATAGAAATCTCAGCAAATTTGCAAAGAAAACTAAATAGTATACCCAGGGTAAGTAAAGGTAAGTATGCTGCATAACATAGATAGCTTAAAACATTAATGGACAAATATATAATGACTTAAAAAGTGCATGAATAATAAAACAGGTTCTTTACATTATTCATGTCATCAGAGAACTAAGGCACAGACCTACATGCAGTGATTAAACTTTTAGAGTAAAAAGTTTTTTTTTCTTCTTTAATACACTAACAGCATTGTGTAAAGTATAATCTGATGTGAAAAGTATGATCTGATGTGTCTCATTTTGTAGGCATTCTCTATCTTCATATGTTACTTAACTGATTTCACTGTTCAAAAGATCAGACTGGGCGTGGTATCACTTAGAAAACCATGAGCTTAAACCATGCTCTGTATAAGCCAGTCACATTTGACTTCATGACATAAACTGAGATCTACTAATATCATATTTACATTTCTTGTATTTGGAAATAAACTGATAGTGCATAATTTCCATCTAAGGAATCCCTTTTGACATTGTCTAGGCTCTTGAAACTTATTTCTTTTCAGACAATTGGTAATTACCTTCCTACGGATGAGAATGAGCCTCTCACCTCCTCTATGTTTGAAATCAGGACAGAACCAAAAACTGTCTCAAAGTTCTGGAAGCAACAAAAACTAGTGGTGGCTGTGGACACAGAAAAGATGTCAAAAGTGACTGCTGTTAAAATTGTAAGTTAAAAGAGCCTGGGTTTCTAAAATATAAAAGATCTGTATGATGATATCTTCTTCTTCATCTTCCTGAGCCATTTAGGCTCATTGCTGCAGATAAAGTTTGCTTCCATTCCTCTCTACTCCCATTCCTCTCTCTCCAGTTGGTGACACCAATTTCTTTTATATCCTTTTCTATGCTGTCTTTCTATCTCTGTCTTGGTCTATCCTTTGGTCTTGTTTCCCTCATCTCTTGTGCATACATAT
>CM019721.1:47569415-47594555 GCA_009760885.1 Achatina immaculata | reverse complement strand
ATTTCAAGTCCTATTTTGCTAGCCAATGAAGACAGGCTATCTGTTTTTTCATGCATGGAATTCACATTATTACTGATAAGAGTTATGTCATCAGTAAAATCAAGGTCTTCTAGTTGGGTCCCATGTACCCAGTCAATACCTGTGTTACCTGTGGAACATTTTCTCATTATGAAGTCTATTGTAATCCCATAAAGTAAAGGAGACAGTATACATCCTTGTTTCACACCTGTTTCAATCTGGAACCATTCACTCATCCCTTCTTCTGTCTTGACTGCACAAACATATCCATTGTATAAGTCCTTAATGATGTTGACAATTTATATGGTATTCCATATAGACATAAAATTCTCCATAATGAATCTCTGTGTATGCTATCAAATGCTTTTTTAAAATCTATGAAGTTCAGTATTAATGGTTTCTGCTTTTCAATATGCTCTTCAAGTATTATTCTGAGAATTGAATGCATTGCAGTAATAATATAATACTGAATATAATCATAAATAATGTATAAACTGCATCCAGAATACACATTTGCTCCTTGACCTACCATTTTCTGATTTGTGCTATTTCATGTTTACGATGGTATAATTGCGCTGCGACTCTCTATGTACATTTTCGATAGGACGAACTTGTATTTATTTCCTTATTAATTACTAGTATCTAGTTAGTTGTACCAATTATGTTTTTATACTCTTATTCAGTTACAATGGTTATTTGTCGGAATGACTGAAAACTCACTACCAAAAATAGCATTAAAATGGACAACACAGGGGAACAGAAGTATGGGTAGACCAAAAGAGACATGGAGAATAACAACAGAAAGGATGTTGAGCAATAGAGGGTTCGTCTGGGCAAGAGCAGAAAAAAAGGCAAAGGACAGGCATTTGTGGAAAACCCTTGCAGAAGCCCCGTGTACCCTATGCACTTAAGGTTCAGAGAGAGAGTTATTTATTGAATTTATCATATCATATTTATATTTACGAAATATCCAACTTACGATTGGCTCTATGGAATGTGACCCAATTATTAGCTGAGGGGCCGCTTTTGTCAGATATTAAAAATAAAATATTGTTAAAACAAGTAGAAATGAGTACATCACAAAATATTATCAAAATATAGTAACATTTTGTCAGACTGTACTAAAAGGTAAAGTTGGGAATCAGCGCCATCACACACGGTCTTTAAACTGTAAGCGCTTTACTGTCTGGTCAGCAGCCGACCAGAATCTGCCAATTAGTGTCGCCATCAGCACCAACTCCGTAGCTAGCTGCGTCATTCGTCTTCCCTCCCAGAGCGTTAATCCTGAACTCCATTTTTTTTTCTTGATACTTTGTGGACCCAATGAGTCCCCCGAACCAGTCTGACCGTAACTATGGCGAGTGGAAACTGAAACCTGGTCGACGAGCGATCAATTGCGCTAAAGCTGTTCCTCAGCATGTAACAAATTCCATTCAGACTACAGTTACACTGTAACAAATTGCATTTAGATTACAATAATTTGCAGCATGTACATAAAACATATCGTATATTACGCTAAAAAGCACATAACATATAGCAAAAATATTGCTAAATATATTCAGGATATAGTAAGAATACCTTCAGTGTACACTTATAGCTCATTCAGTGTATATACATTCAATATATATTCAGACTACATTTAATGTACACTCAGGCTATAGTCTAAATATGGTCAAAATACATTCGGGATATAGTCAGAATACATCTAATATACATTCATAATACATTCACTGTTTACTTAGACTATAGTCTGGATATACTTGTAGTTAGAATACATTCAATATACACACAGAATACATTCAGGATATACTCAAAATACATTCACTGTACCCTCAGAATATAGACAAGATATAGTCAGAAAAAATTCACTGTACACACAGAATACATTCAAAGAACAACGAGGATATATTAAAAATATGTAGAATACATTCAGAACACATTCATCTTGCAAATTTACTCTAGAATATATCCATGTTTGTCTGCCTACATACAGATTTATGATCATATCAAGGCACACAAATTTACTATTTTTGTCCTTCCAGGTCATGCACTGTGTTTTTATGGAACAAGCAGTCTGACTTCAGCTCCTGAGTTTTTGGTGAGCAACATTACACCATTGTCTGCTCATCTTAATATGCAAAATGAATTGTGCATTCACTGACCAACAAGAAAACTTGCAACAATCACCAGTCAGCAGCAGCAGCAGTGGTGCAGCAGACAGACAACAGACATTCTCCCAGAATGAAAGAGTCAACAAAAACATGGACATGATGTCTGATACACTAGCTCTGGCAGATGAGGAGAGAGCAAAACAAGGAATTCATGAGCTGGAAATTAGTTTTGGTGGAGAACTTGATCTTTATAAACATTTTAACAGGTGTACCAAAAATCCAGGACACTTTAAGTTTATTCCTATAAATGATCTAACAAAAGAATATCTGCCTCTAAACTTTCAGACAGACACCAAATTTAAATGGATTAAACTAAGGGCCTATTTAACAGTCAAACTTTCAGTCAACTATATCAGTACAAGTCGCCCACCTGAACTTCCATTATCAAGCTGTGCTGGACAAAGGTTCCTGTCTGTTGGGAGTGGATGTGTGACACACATGTGTCTTACAGATAACAAGGACACAATGACATGTCCATTTGAAGACTGTCATGATCTGCCTGGACAACACCAGGTCTATGGTTACATTACCATAGCAACAGCAGCACATGTGGTGTTTGATGATGATGAAGCTAAGAACACAACTGTAGAATTTTTTTATGACAGCTCTGAGGACAGAAGTGGTGTCCTGACAGCAAGAGGGATAAAAGTTGGTGCTGTAAGTGTGGAGGGAGATTTCTGTGAGCTCTTGTGTGTCACACATGACAGAGATCTCTTTGATCTAATACATCACCTGCTCTCTGGTTGTAGAGTGTGTCCAGTTTTATATGATTCCTTGAACAACAAGAGAGAGTTTATTTCTGCACTTTTTCATAGAGTAACCAGTTTAGATTGGATCTCTCTATCACAATCTTTAACTGATGATGCAGTTCTACAGATAAAAATGAGAAAATGTGAGATTTCAGACATAAGAAAAGTATTGTCCAAACTACAAATACTAAACATGCTACTAGCACTGGGTGATTTGGCTGAATGTCTCTGTTATCTGGAAACAACAGAAGCAACACTTGTTGAAAGATCAGGCTCTTGTATTATACTGAAATGTGGAAATCATAAAGTAAAATGGAGAAGCACAGTATTAATACCCTGCCCCTATAAAGGTTCATTGCTCACAGAACTTTTGTATTCAAGAAGTGAGCTTATTTGGAAATTTTTATTGGACAAAGTTCAGATATTGAGTGATGATCCTGTCAGTCAAGTGAGCTGGTACGAAATCTTCATTGATTCACTGCAGCAACCAAATGAATTCTTGATCAGAAACAATATACAACTGGAAAAAGCAAACAACTTGTTTGAAGGTAATGCACAACTGATTGCTACCTTGAATGGGCTGGCAGGTGGGAAAAATCTACAAAGTGACATTTCAGTATTCTTGACAATAGTGGAAGAATTCTTCAACAGAATTAATGATCAGGCAGTACAAGAAACTGTATTCAAATATTTATTGTACAAATTAGGTCAGTTAATCCCCAGTGCTGCTTGTGAATTAAAAGACTTTGATGGGCTCAACACAATCAATGATATTTTGAACAAAGTGGATGATTTTACTATCAGATGTGAAGGTAAGTTACGACAACTAGATCTCATTAGTGGACTTTTTGACAGACTGTGGCTATATGAAGCATCAGTGTCTTCTTGGAAATATCAGGACCATGATTATGTTGAATTCTTAAATTTGATGAGTGAATTCTTGAACAAAATGAATGGATTCATCAATGATGATGAAATCACAAGACAAAATGTTTTTAAAATCTTCTTGGACAGTATTGGTGAGTCAGTCTCCACCAAGGCAAGTAAATTATTAAACCAAAATAACATTAAACTCATACAAAAAGTATACTTTTTTTTTAATGAAACACTTACATTTGTAAACAGATTTGATGATAACTTAGTTAAAGAAAACATCATCTCTGGGTTTCTGAACAAAATAGATGAGTTTCTGAATGCAAAGATTTATATTTCAGAGCAGGAAAGTGATGAGGAAATACTGAGCAGAGCAGCAGAAATCCTCACTTTAGTGCATCAGATTATGTGTGAATTTGATGTTCATTTAAAACAGAAAAATAGCTTGAGCAAATTCATATTCAGATTGGGTGAATTTATATCCCAGCCATGTCAGATAGCACAAGGAAAAGAGTTTCATAATTTTCTCAACACTTTGTGCACATATGTAAACAAAATTGATGAACTCATGAGAAGATTTGATGATCAACTTATACTACAAAATATTATGAGTGGATTTGTGAGTAGAATAAATGAGTATATGAAATCCGTGTTTGTAATAACAGTTAGTGACTATGTTACATTACCTCAGACAGTGAATGAAGTGTTGAATACAATGTCAAATAGCATGAAGAGAATTGATGACTTGTCAACTATACAATGTGTATTTAGTACATTCTTGTATAATGTGCAACATTTCATCAGAAAAAGTTTTATTCTTCACATGCAAGATGCAAACTTAATCATCGTACACAATATGTTGCGAATAAAGCATGCTTGTTTTAACAGTGTAAGTAATTCCATTAGCAGATCTGAAGATGAGCAAGTACAAGAAAACATCAGATCTGAAGATCAGCATGTACAAGAAAACATCAGATCTGAAGATAAGCATGTACAAGAAAATATCAGATCTGAAGATAAGCATGTACAAGAAAACATCAGATCTGAAGATGAGCAAGTACAAGAAAACATCAGATCTGAAGATCAGCATGTACAAGAAAACATCAGATCTGAAGGGCATGTACAAGAAAACATCAGATCTGAAGATAAGCATGTACAAGAAAACATCAGATCTGAAGATGAGCAAGTACAAGAAAACATCAGATCTGAAGATCAGCATGTACAAGAAAACATCAGATCTGAAGGTGAGCATGTACAAGAAAACATCAGATCTGAAGATAAGCATGTACAAGAAAACATCAGATCTGAAGATGAGCAAGTACAAGAAAACATGAACAAGATTCATGTGGAGAATCTAAAGGGAAATATTTCTACTGTACTAGCAGAACTAAATGATTTAAGCAACAAAATTGCCTCAGTGAGTAGAGTTCTGGATGTAGTTGATAAATATATGAATGATCTTCATGACCAGCAAACAGAGCAGCATATCTTCAGAGAATTTGTGACTGATGTGAATAAAGTCTTAGAGATCTCAGATTTTGAGTGGGAAAGAAAGAGGACTTTTATTTTGAAGAGAATGCAAAAAAACTTATGCAAAACAAGTGAAATTTTGTATGAAATAGTTTTGCTCTTGAATGCAAATGAAGGTGAACCTTTACAACAAAATCATGATGATTGGATGAGAAAAATAAAAGAACAACAAAAACAGTTGGAGGATTTTCGTGAGCACCTGCGTAGCACAGAACTAAAACTTCTAAATCATCATGAAACATGTTTAAATAAATATTTTTCTCAGGTTAAACAGCAAAATACTTCTTCAAGTGCTTCAACACCACAAGATGACTTTACAGAATGTATGAACAGTACTGTTTATGAACAGACATTCAAAGACAACTTATGTGGTAGTAATGTTGATAGTAGAGATTTGAAAGTCGTATCTGTACCAGAAAATTATTTAACTTCACAGAAAGGGACTACTGAACATTTTATGAACACAGACAACGCTGTGGGATGGCTGCTTCACATTTCACATCCTCATGGTCAGTCTAAACAAGTCAGTTTTGGTGAACAGACTGACTGTTTGACAGGTCATGGTCACTACAAACAACTCTACACGGCCCCCACCTGTTCTGGTAGTTCTGGGGGACCTGTATGGATGATGCCAGAAAATGGTGACCTAAGCCAGGTTTATGGTGTACCACACAGTGGTCATCATGGCAACCAGTTAAACTGTGGATGTTCTCTGACATTGTATCCACAGAACAAGCAAACATAAGCCATGTTCATGTTGACAGAAACAAGGGCCATCCACTCATTGACCCTGTTACTTAGAACTTAAAGTTGAACATAAAATAATCCTGAGCTCTATTCAAACACAAAAGAAAGTTCAGATGATTCATATTGATACTCAGCATTCATACAGATACCAGAAATAAATAAAATTTATTTTCTAACATATGCTTCTTACATTTTCTATTCCACTGTCTTATTTAATGTTCACACATCCATAACATAGAGTAGTGTGGAGTTACTTACATCTTACATCCTTCCCATGCTATTAAATGTCACATATTGCTCATATTGTAGTTCTACACAGAGCTCACATTGTAGTTCACCATGTTTTTTTCTTTTTTTTTTGGCAAGTTTTTCAACCTCATCAAAGGATCTTATGCTCACTAATTCAGCCACTCTCAACAATGTTCTCTTTAGAGTTTCATGTGGTCAGCCTCTTTTTCTTTGTCCTGTTGCATCCCATTTGATAGCTTGTTTTGGGATTTTCTGATTGTTTCTTCTCCTCACATGGCCGATATATGTCCATCTCCTTTTTGTAATCACTGATGAGACATGCATGTTGTGTGCTCATCTTCTTTATCTCTGTATTGGTATTGAATTCGTTCCATTGTATACAGAGTATTTTCCTTCAACATTTGTTTTCAAATACATCTAATTTGTTTTCTATTTATTTCATTGTTTTCCAGCTTTCATACACATAAATAAGGGTGAATATTACATTTGAGTTGAATAATCTTTACTTTTGTGCTTGTAACTTTTGATTCCCATATTTTCTCAAGATTTTTAAAGGCCAATGCTATATTCACAGTTCTAACTTCTTTTCTGGTGTCACCTTCCTGATCTATAAAAGTGTGCAGTATACATAATGTTTAATGGCTCTTAGCTTTAGTTACTATTCTTTATGTTTTGATGTAAGGACTTTTTTCATTTTGTAGAAAGTGTATTTTCATTTTGTTTTCTTCTGTTAATTACCATTTCACATTTTCCATCATATGGTATCATATGTTTGAAATATATGAATTTTGTGACTTGTTATATCCTTTCTCCATTTATATTTAGGTTTACAAGTGATTTGTGTTCTTCTCTGCTGGTTGTTATGACTAACATCTATTTCTAGTCAATATTTTGTTGTTTTATTTTTAGTGTCACGTGATTCAAAAGTTTTCTGCTAGTGTCATTATTTGTGGTTATTAACTGTTATTCCAGCAATGTCACCAATGTGTGTGAAATTTTTCCTCATGTACAGGTTAAAAAAGCAAGAAAAACAGTATATAACCTAATTTGATTTACCTGTTTTATTCTCATTATTTGATTATTATTATTAGTATTATTATTACATGTACTATGCCCTGCTTCTTTAAAGAGGATTGAACAGAGATAACTCAAATATTTTAGATTCATTAAACGTCATGAGAAGACCGTCTTGGAAGGGTACATAATGGGAAAAAGAAAGACAGGAAGACCAAGGTGAAGATGGCTGCAAGACATCGTTGATAATCTGGGAATGGATGCATCAGCAGCAGGAGATCCTGCATAAAAATGAGAGGCCTGCAGGAGAGCTGTTAGGGAGGGAAAGTTCCACAAAGGACATGCAAATGACTGACTGACTGATGCCCTGATTATTTCATTGGAACATGGTGAGTCAGACTGATAATTTGTTTTATATCAGAGTTTGAAGAGACCATTAGTCACAAAATAATTATAATAATAGTCATGTATGTATTTTCTATAACTTTCTGTGGTAGAAAGATAGTGTAAGTAACTTCATCCGAGTATAACATGTTACAAAAACCACATGTGGTTTCACATTAATTAAACTTACAGCCATTTACACAGTTTGTTGTTTGTATCAGCTGCAATATGTGGTCATCCATCCTCATCATGATTTATAAAAAAAAATATTTTTTTCAGTTTTATAACCTACAACAGTCTTCTGTTAAGTCATTAGTACGTCATCAATTGTTTGCATTTATTCCTGCAATATACAAATCAATCCATAAAGTTCTTATATAATTATTTTATAATGAAGTATTTTTGTCGCATGAAACTTAACCAATGTGTTCTCTAAGCTGTCTGTCAGCATGGCCACAAAACACAAAAATATAATGCCACTAACAAAATTTGATATGCCCTGTATTTCTTGTCTTGTCTTCTCCACATATATCTTTCAAACAGACACTTTGATAGGGTTTGGTAGGTTTATATAATTTCCTCCCTCCACTTCTTACATGGGTGGCCTTTTTTCTATGTTTCCTACAGTTCTTAGCATGACTGTTTACTGCTCTATACTATCTGACCATGTAAAAGAAAACAAAATTACTACTTTCATTTTTCAATTTCCTGATGTTACTCTGTGCTATAGTAGCACTGAAGAAAAATACAATATGATAACATTACATGAGGTTGTTTTCCTGAAATATTTAAAATTTAGTACTCTTTTTCAAGAGAACTTGAAATTATACTTTGTAAAGTAGGAAAGACAAAGTTAATGAAGCAAAATGTGAACAACAGAAATGTACTCAGAGTAGATAGCACGTTAGTGGAGGAGGTCAATGAATTTGTATATCTTGGCAGCAGAGTACTAGAAAATGGAGACAGCACAGACATCAACAGCAGACTTACTAGAGCAAACCAGGCTTTTGCAATGCTGCAGACTATATGGAAATCTAAAAAACTAAGCATGAATATGAAAATCAGGATATTTAAGAGTAATATTCTAAATATTCCAACACATTTGATACAATTAACATCACTGCTGTATCTAGACCAACAAGCAGCAGTAAGAATAAATGGTGAAACAACAAGTTGGTTTGACATAAAACAAGGGGTCCGTCAGGGGTGCTTACTGTCACCCTACTTATTTAACTTGTATACTGAAAATATAATGAGTAATGTTAGAGAAGATGTAGACACAGAATATTATGATGCCATAACAATTGGAGGTTATGAAATACCAGAGATTAGATATGCTGATGACACAGTGTTACTGTCCACAACACAAAAAGGAATGGAAAAACTAATTATGTCAGTCCATAAGAACAGCGAAGAGCAGAACCTCTATCTTAATGCAAAGAAAACTAAAGTGATGACAACTGACAAAACAAACAAGGCAGCTGAAATATATCTCAATGAGGAAAAATTGGAAGAAGTGGAGAGTTTTGAATATCTTGGATCACTGCTAACTAATAATGGAGATACAATGAGGGAAATTAAAAGGAAGACATCTATTGCTCTTCAGAAAGTAAAACAAATAAAGAATCTGTGGAGAGGAGCAGACAGAACTACAAAAATAAGATTTTTAAGGGCATGCATCTTTCCCATCGCAACATATGCCTGTGAGACATGGACACTCAACAAAACAGTTGAGAAACACATAAATGCCTTTGAATGTAAATGCTACAGAAGAGTTCCCCAAATATCATGGATATAAAAAAGAACAAATATATCTATACTACAAGAGCTTAACATTGAAGAAGGTTGGCTAGTAAAGAGGATTAAACAGAGAAAACTTAAATGTTTTGGACACATTAAATGTCATGATAATTTAGAGAAGACCGTATTGGAAGAATACATAATGGGAAAAAGAAAAAGAGGAAGACCAAAACAAAGATGGCTGCAAGAAATCGTTGACGATCTGCAAATGGATGCAGCAGCAGCAGGCCATCTTGCTCACAACCGAGAGGCCTACAGGAGTGCTGTTTGGGTGGCAAAGTTCCGCAAGGGACAAGCAAATGAATGAATGAATGAATTCTTAATGGACTAATCTATGGAAGTGAATGCTGGAAAATCACCAAAACCATAGAAAACAAGTTGAACTCTTTCCAGACTAAATTTTTATGAAGAATTAGAAAAATATTTTGCCCAAACACCGTAAGAAATAACATCTTGTTGGCAGAATTGCAGATGAAACCACTGACAGCAATTACTGAGGAAAGACAGTGGTGATGGTTGGGACATGTGCTCCGAATGTGCTCAGAAATAAGGGCAGACCAAAAGAGACATGGAGAAGAACAACAGAAAGAATGCTGAGCTATAGAGGGCTCACTTGGGCAAGAGTGGAAAAATAGGCACATGATAGGCATTTGTGGAAAACCATTGTGGAAGCCCCATGTGCCCTGGGCACTCAAGGTTCAGAGAGAGAGAGAGAGAGGGAGAAATTTTATTTTACAATGTCCATTTGTGCATAAAGTTTGTTTTTTTGAAAATATTTTTGCAAACGAGTTCCACATTTTGTATATGAACCACAAGAACATTAGGAGGCACATTAAATGTTTTTAAAATGTCATTGAAATTTGGAAAGTTTGTGCTGTCTTAGCCATATTATGCTATCTTAACCATTTTATGCTATTTTAACCATATTATGCTATCTTAAAATATATGGAAATCAAATAAATCAAATAAACTAAGCATAAATATGAAAATCAGGATATTTAAGAGTAATGTTCTAAGTGTACTACTCTATGGAAGTGAATGCTGGAAAATCACCAAAACCATAGAAAACAAGTTGAATTCTTTCCAGACTAAATGTTTACGTAGAATTAAAAAAATATTTTGGCCAAACACCATAAGAAATAACATCTTATTGGCAGAAATGCAGATGAAACCACTGACAACAATTATTGAGGAAAGACGCTGGCGATGGTTGGGACATGTGCTCCGAATGACTGACAACTCACTACCAAAAATAGCACTAAGATGGACACCACAGGGGAGCAGAAGTAAGGGTAGACCAAAAGAGACATGGAGAAGAACAACAGAAAGGATGTTGAGCAATAGAGGGCTCACCTGGGCAAGAGCAGAAAAAAAGGCGAAAGACAGGCATTTGTGGAAAACCCTTGCGGAAGCCCCATGTGCCCTGGGCACTTAAGGTTCAGAGAGAGAGAGATGCTATCTTAACCATGTTATGCTATTTTAACCATATTATGCTATCTTAATCATGTTATGCTATCTTAACCATGTTATGCTATTTTAACCATATTATGCTATCTTAATCATATTATGCTATCTTAACCATTTTATGCTATTTTAACCATATTATGCTATCTTAATCATATTATGCTATCTTAACCATGTTATGCTATTTTAACCATATTATGCTATCTTAATCATGTTATGCTATCTTAACCATGTTATGCTATTTTAACCATATTATGCTATCTTAATCATATTATGCTATCTTAACCATGTTATGCTATTTTAACCATATTATGTTATCTTAATCATGTTATGCTATCTTAACCATATTATGCTATCTTAACCATATTATGCTATTTTAACCAAATTAAACTATCTTAACCATGTTATTCTATTTTAACCAAATGCCATTTGTTTTTATTTCTTTAAAATTACATGGGCCTAATTGCTGTTTAATAAATATTAGAAAAAAAAAAACAAAAACCCAACAACAGAAAAGTGGTCAGTCTGAGCTGCAGAAAATTATATCTTCACTTCCTAAGGCATCAGTAGATTACATTTTCCACTTGGGAAATTCCAGTTATAAGTTTTTTAGACTTGCCACTTGTTGGATATTATCAATCTCTGAGGCATAATATTATTGTTCTGTGTAAGATTTTAGAGTCCAGAATCCTGCATTCTCTCTACAGTAAATAGTGATCTGATAAAGAGATGAAGATGTTTGGAGTTCTTCACTAGATGTATAGTACATTCCATTTTTTTTTCTTTTGTATCTATGTTATATAACTTCTTGACTGGTTAAAGCAAAGGAACTTTCTAGTTTATTGTACAAACTATGTGTTTACCGCAGGTTTATCACATGAAGCTTTGTTTTGTTTACTTTTAAAAACTTTATTTTGAAGTTGTATTGCAGTGCCTTAATGGATTTTGTTTCTGTAAACCACAAACAATTTGTGTTTTTTCTTAGGACAGCTCCATTATTTAATAATACAATCATTTTCTTTTACCTCTAAGAACTATTTTGTTGTGTTTGCTTCTTATAACTGTTATATTGTGTTTGCTTCTTGTAACTGTTTTGTTGTGTTTGCTTCTTGTAACTGTTTTGTTGTGTTTGCTTCTTGTAACTGTTTTGTTGTGTTTGCTTCTCATAACTGTTTTGTTCTGTTTACTTGTCATAACTGTTCTGTTCTGTTTGGTTCTGATAAGTGCTTTGCTCTGTTTACTTCTCATAACTGTTTTGTTCTGTTTACTTGTCATAACTGTTTCATTCTGTTTACTTGTCATAACTGTTTTGTTCTGTTTACTTGTCATAACTGTTTTGCTCTGTTTACTTCTCATAATTGTTTTGTTCTGCTTGTTTCTTATATTTTGTTCTGTTTGCTTCTTATAACTATTTTATTGTTTTATCATAAATGTCTTTGTTTCTATTTGCTTCTAAAACTGGTTTAATTGAACTCTGTCTCTTATATTTCAGATGTTTTTTTATAAACTTTTGTTATTTTATCAAATGGAATATGTTACATTCATTATGTAAAATACATAGTTTGATGTCTACAGTTCACAGACCATTTATAAAGATTTAGCAATTCAATCCCCATATGGTACCCAGGACCTAGGCACATGCTTGTGGAGCAAATAGGACCACTGTACCCTATCAATTATGATTGTAAAAGGGGACTTAGGAGGGTTTGATATAGGGCCAGCAACCCTATCCAATTAAAATACATCAGATTTCTACAGAAAGAGAAACAAGGGAAAAACAAATGCTGGTGGAAGATGAGTATCAGGGATGTTGAGTAATAGAAGGTTCACCTGGGCAAGAACAGAAAAAAAAAATGAAGGACAGGCATTTGTGGGAAAACCCTTGCAGGAGCCCCATGTGCTTAGGGTGCTTAAAAGTCCAGAGAGAAAGAGACAGATGTAATGTCATATGACTAAATCTGATGATAGCAACATTAATAATTACAAATTTAAATATGTCTAATAATTATGTTATAATGATACATATCTATGTTAGATATAGTCTGATGGCAGATATCTGTGCTAGAAATATTCTATTCACAAATATCTGTTTGAAACAGATTAATCTGTCAGTGATCACTATCTTCAGTGCTGAATATACCATGAAAAAAAAACTTCAGAGGGTTAGGATTAGGTATTAGATTCAATGAAGGTGAACCAGTGTAAAAGGATTTTGGAGAAACTTTTGTGAGGACCGGTTACTGCACATAGAAGAGGGAGATTATCACAAAATCATACAAGAACAACACAACACATAAATAAAAGAAGAAAAATGAAAAAAAACAACTTAGGTTTGTGCCATCCTCCTAGTACAGAATACAACGAATGCGCCCTAAAGACTGGAGACGACAAAGAAAAACAACTTCGACCAATCGGATGTCAGCTGCGTGTAGCCGGTGAAAGGGAGAGAACAATGTTGGGGGGGGGGGAGGTGGCAGGAAAGAGACCTGGTAGCAGGAAGCTATAAATACCTTATAGCTGTTAGAGAACAAGGGGAGGGCTGGGATATAACATTAAAACTTATGAATGAGAAACTGCAGTGAAATGAATGGACTAAGACAAGAAAGTAGAGCAAGAACAGCAAAAGGTAGGTGAAAATCTGAAGAAGTTTAAAGGAAGCTGAATTTATTGTTAATTCCAGCTCTGAGTGGAGACATCCAGACTGGAAAATAAACCGCTGTTCTAGAACCTTCCGAGATTGTACATCAGAAGAACAGGAGTTGATTGCACTAAGAGAAGTGTCCCATTTTCCTTAAAATTTCATTCTTATCTCTCGGTTGTTTTTCTTTATGAAAATCATACAATTCTATGGTGTTATTGCTGTGGTGTTTTGAAATATATGTTATTCTTGTGATTTTACTCTGAGTGTGAACAAATGAAAACTATTGTTATTTCATTATTATTGGTCAGATTTACATCATATTTGAGTATATAATGTACAAATGATTATATTTTAATAAAACGATTTGTTCTACAATATTGTATACTTCTTTTCTCCCTCATATGTGTAATGTAGTGTTAGTATTTTTGTTATAATTTTATTCTGTACTTTATTGACATTTCATAAGCCTACAGTCACATATCAGCACTTTGCATAGGGATTTCAGGACTGTTAAAAAAGTGTGTTTCACAATGATAGGATACACCTTAAATACAGTTATCTAGGACTGAAACAAAGGAATGGAACAAATGTACTTAATTTAGAATGTGTGTAATACATACCCAGATACAAGGGTTCGTAATAATGTTCAAGGTATAAATATCACAACCCGTAGATGTTTACCACAAATTTGTCTCTGTTTATCATCCCAGTCATAACATGGTAGCGCACAACAGCTGGGGTGGCTGCTGTCTCTCTCTCCAGATGTTTTGTTTGAATTCCAGAGGTGTACGGGGGTCCTCAGCGTAACATTTTCCTTTAGATAACCTCACAGGAAAGATTCAGGCAAGGTTAGATGTGGATGGTCAATGGATATCACCAAATCTTGAGATGAGGCATCCGGAGGAATTGGTGTCAAAGGGTTGCCATTGGCAGTAAAGCTGTATGACAAGAGGCACAAGATTGTTGCATGTACGTTAGTGTAAAACCAACATTAACTCCAATGTCAAACATTTGAATACAATAAAGATGGCTGATTACATACACTCTTGCAAACAAGAAATAAAATGTGTGCCATCTTTATGAAACAACCTGTACTTGTCTGTTAGGTTAATAAAAATGCTTAAGAAAACCCCTTAGTTTTCAAAGGGTAAACACAAAACAGAAGACATGCATTGAAGTACTAAGTCAATATAAACAGAAGACTTGCACTGAAGTATAAGTCAACATAAACAGAAGACAGACAGTACTAAGTCAAACACAAAACAGAAGACATAGACAGAAGTACTCTCTCTCTCTCTCTCTCTGTTCCTTAACACCTTCCCATGACGGAGGGCCTTTCTGTTGTCTTGTACTTCTTGTTTTGGCTGTTGTTCTTTAGTTTTACTTTCATTTTCATGACTACTGGGCTGTGATCTAATTTATGTCATCCCCTGGGTATGTTTTTGTTGACGTAACATTATTTCTAAATCTGACTTTGATCATTACGAAATCAGTCTGGTTTCTTCTTAAATCTCCCTGACTTTTCCATGTACATAATTTCCTCTTTTCTTGTTTGTAAAATGTGTTACAGATGATTAGTTAATTTTCCTCACAGAACTGTGTTAGTCTGTTCCCACGCTCATTTCTTTTACCAAGTCAGTATTTTCCTGCGATGTTCTGATTACATATTTATATATACACATATAATACTATTTAAATTTTCTTCCTGTGTGTCAGAATATATATACCTTATATGAACCTTAACTGCCCAGGGCACACGGGGCTTCGGGAAGGTTTTCCACAAATGCCTGTCCTTTGCCTTTTTTTTCTGCTCTTGACCAGGTGAGCCCTCTATTGCTCAACAACCTCTCTGTTGTTCTTCTGCATGTCTCTTTTGGTCTACCATTACTTCTTTTTCCATGTGCTATTCTTGGTAGTGAGTTGTCAGACTGAAGTACTAAGTCAACATAAGTCACCTCCTGTACGGGTGACATCTCCCTCTGTTTCATATAATTCTTAGCATGAATGCTTTAAATGAAGAAACATTTTTTTTTATCCTGCTACTGTTTAAAAAAATTAATATGAACAATAACTGTTAAACATTTTTTTTCCGTAGCTAGTATTTTATTGATTTCAGTTGATTATTGTTTTCTAATAGAAGGATTCTCAAGAGCAGTTTCCTTTCACCCTTATGCTCTTTTCTATATTCGTCATAAGAAAATGCGCCAGCACACACACACACACATACACACATACAAACACACTCACAAGCACATATTTGCTATTCGTACAACTTTTTCTAGTAGTTTGATCTTTGTCACTAATATGTTTTACCTCACGCTTTTAAAGTGAGTAAAGCCTCTTAGTATTTAATACTGAGCAACCGTCCCAGATTGTTGAGCAATAGTCTAAATGTGTTTGTAGACGTGATATGTAGTATGTCTTCTTAGTGTCTTGATCGATAAAATGCTTAATTTGGGCTAACTGGTATATTTTTTGTGCAATGAGTTTTGTTAGATTTCGCATACGACAGTCAGATTTTGATAAATAGAAAATGTTTTTTAAAGTGTACAATAATATAATATTGCTCCAACTTGGATTTGACTGTTAGATCTATGTTGAAATCACCAAAAAAAAATGATTATACCTTTGAACTTAAAGGTTGAAACATCATCCATCAATGTCGTAAAGTGATCATACCACGGGATGTGCATGGAGCTTTGTATTCGCTAAGTCTTCTACCTGCGATGTTTCAGTACAGAGTTGCAGTGTTGTTTGTTGCGTTTAGTAGTTTCTGCGTTGTTGTTATAAGCATTGATTTTATTTTATCAGTGTTTATAATCATGCCATTGTTGTTGCTCCATTTAATAACATAATTATCTCGATCTGAAGGATTGATTCTAGACTAGCACAGTTGTAATCATTGGTATAGACTGTTCAGTCGTCGGAAAAAGGTCAGAAAAGAGTGTTTAAGATGAGGTAGAAGATCATATATCTAGATAGCAAAGAGTAGAGGGCATAGAACCTTGTGGAACACCAGTGTCAACTACAGATGAATCTGATTGAGAATTGTTGAAAACTACTACGTGTTGTCTCTCTGGAATAAATTACGCAATTAATATCGTTAGGTCAGAGTACAATCTATAAGCTTGTAACTTCTGTTTAAAACAATAATTTCATAGTCATTCAGATCAAATGCCTTTTTAAAATCAACAAAGTCGACACCACATAGTCTGTCGTCATTTATGTCTACTGACATGTTTTCTATCATTTTAGTGAGAGCTGTGTGGCAGGAATGTTTGGGTCTAAAGCGTGGCTGAATGTCTGTGAGCAAATGTTTCTTTTGCATGTGTCATAGTGTTATTTTGTAAATGTGTTTTTCGAGTGGTTTTGATAATGACGATAGTGTAGATATTGGTCTATAGTTGGTAAGATTGTTGTGTGAGCCAGATTTAAAGAGAGGATACACTTTTGCAGTTTTAAAAGCTTCGTGGAAATAAGATTTTTCAATTCATTGGTTATAAATGTATGTT
This sequence comes from Achatina immaculata, assembly GCA_009760885.1. Classification (NCBI taxonomy): domain Eukaryota; kingdom Metazoa; phylum Mollusca; class Gastropoda; order Stylommatophora; family Achatinidae; genus Lissachatina; species Lissachatina immaculata. The sequence continues at coordinate 47,577,403 of CM019721.1, read as the reverse complement.
AGGGTATCTGATATGACAGTTGCAGTACAACGTAATAGTTTATTGCTAATTTCGTCGAGCCCAGGTGCATTGTTATTTTTTAAGGATTAGAGATAACTGTAAACTTCACTGACTGTTAAGAATAGAATTCGTAACTGCTTAAAACTTAGCACATCTGCTATCAATGAATGTTTGTAGTTCACATAAGCCGCATACAAGAGATGATATAGACGATTTTAGAAAATTGATTTCTTCTGTGAAATGAGTACTGAAATCTGTGCTAGTGTAAGATTTTTGTTTGAAAACTAAAGTCTTTTCTTTTATTTGCTAATGTATTTATGACTTTCCAAACTGATTTACTGTCTGATTTATTCATAAAGTAATTTTTCTTCTCTTGTCGTATTAAATACTGAATTTTGTTTCTTAATAAACGGTAAGTACTGAAGTCCTTGTTTTTATGCGCTCGGCCTCGCTCTCTGATGACCTGCGATATTTCAGGTGTTGTCTATGGTGACTTGGTCTGATGTTTTATTGCCACCTCTTTCATGGGGACATGCTTGTTTAATATATCTCTGAAGATCTTTAGCTAGTATTCTATAACTTCATCTAAGTCAGTTAGTTGGTTGTCAGCCGCGCAGAGCCGCGCCGAGATGCACAGCGCGGGCTGTTGTTGCGCAGGCCGACCGTTCTTTTGGCAAAAAATGCGTTCTCGAGTTCCCTGCGTGGGGAGAAATGTTTTCACTCCTTCCCGGACGGTGAGAGTTAGGGTGTTTCGATGCAGAAGCGAGTGGTTTGTCCGTCGAGCGAAGCCTATAAACGGCTAGCCAACCAGCTTCGTGCTAACGCATCTGTGGTGCACTACGGTTTTGTCGACTGATGGTCTCGAAATTGGCCCACCTCTCGCAAAGAGTATTGGGTCTGCAGTATGTAATGTGCGTTGGTTGTCGGTGCCGAGCTCGATGCTGGCGAGATTCTTTAGCTGCGGTGCATGTAGTGGGGCCCCTTCCGGCCAGTAAAGTAAGGTGCGAACGTCGTTGGCGTGCGGCGCCATTGTGACAAAGGTAAAAGAAAGGAGTAAGTGAAGAAATCAGTAGTCTCGAGATCAGAACTGCTCAAATCATGACACCTCTGCTCTTGAGGTCGGCCACGTCTCATGTGCACTCATGCCGGGCGAATTGCCTGAACCGACTTAACCCAGAGGTTAAGACACCGCTGGCGAGATTCTTCGGATGCTGCGCGTGGTGTGAAACTCCTCCCGGCCGAGGAAGAAAATGTGGAAAAGCAATTAGGGTTGCTGTGTGGCGCCGATGTGAAAAATTGATGGAAAGGATAAAGTGAAGCTTAATCGGTATGTCCAGTAGTATCGGGTCGAGAGCTACTCATATCACGGCACCTCTGCTCTAGATGTCGGCCACGTCCGAAATACACCCATACTGGTAAAATATGCCTAAACCGGCTTAAACCAGGGGTGAAACTTGATGGCTACGAATGTCACGGTACCTCCGCTCTAGAGGTCGGTTACGTGCTAAACACGCCCATACTGGGATAATATGCCTAAACCGGCTCAACCCAGGGGTGAAAGTCAATACTGGCGAGGATTCGTCCTCCTGGACAAAAGCTCCGTCCTGGTCACAACTAGGAAGGGTAGCGGGCACGGCCGCAAAATGCTGAAAACGGAGACACTGGACCAGGGCAGACTAGATAGGTAACCACCTCTCACCCAGCGGGGACGTATGCGTATCCTAATCACGCTGAGGTTTTCCGGTGAGAAATTCCAACGCTGGACTGGATGGGCAACCGTCTTTCACCCGGCGGTGACACACGGGTATCTCAAAACACGTCGAGGTTTTCCGGTGAGAAAGTCCAGCTCTAGCCTGGTTGGACTACCACTTCTCACCCGATGGGGATATACTGATATCCAAAACACGTCGAAGTTTTCCAGTGAGAAAGTCCAACTCTAGACTAAACTGGTGCAACGAAAACCAAGGTGTGACGCAATCCCTCTTCTGGACCCACCAAGAATACAGGCTCAAGCCCTGCGATACTCTGAACCTCTTGTGGTCTTCTCGAGGATCTCGTGTGGTCCTTTCGGGGGACCCAGGGACCCTATCGAGGACTACAGGCGTAAATTCAGTAGGATCACAGGGTGGTCTTGGTGATAGAAGTGAACGAGGAAGAAGAAGTTAGGTGGTATACGTATTTAAGAGAAGATGCTTGCAAGTCATTTAAGAATAATTCTAGGTTAAATTTTTGGAAACTTCTATATTTCATACTGGTATGATTGTATTTTGGAACTCTGTATTCCTTTCGCGTCCATGTACAGCAGACTTGGTAATGATCTCTTAGCGAAGTATGAGGGGTGTTGCATTCTATGTTTTCTGGGTGGTAATTTTATATATATATATATATATATATATATATATATATATATATATATATATATATGAACCTTAAGTGCCCAGGGCACATGGGGCTTCCGCAAGGGTATTCCACAAATGCCTGTCCTTCGCCTTTTTTTCTGCTTTTGCCCAGGTGAGCCCTCTATTGCTCAACATCCTTTCTGTTGTTCTTCTCCATGTCTCTTTTGGTCTACCTTTACTTCTGTTCCCCTGTGGTGTCCATCTTAGTGCTGTTTTTCGTAGTGAGTTGTCAGTCATTCGGAGCACATGTCCCAACCACCGCCAGCGTCTTTCCTCAATAATTGTTGTCACTGGCTTCATCTGCATTTCTGCTAATATGTTATTTCTTATGGTGTTTGCCCAAAATATTTTTTTAATTCTTCGTAAACATTTAGTCTGGAAAGAATTCAACTTGTTTTCTATGGTTTTGGTGATTTTCCAGCATTAACTTCCATAGAGTAGTACACTTAGAACATTACTCTTAAATATCCTGATTTTCATATTTCTGCTTAGTTTTTTTAATTTCCATATATTCTGTAGCATTGCAAAAGCCTGGTATGCTCTAATAAGTCTGCTGTGGATGTCCTCTGTGCTGTCTCCATTTTCTACTACTCTGATGCCAAGGTATACAAATTCGTTGACCTCCTCCACTAACTTGCTATCTACTCTGAGTACATTTCTGTTGTTCACATTTTGCTTCATTAACTTTGTAAATGTGTTTTTCGAGTGGTTTTGATAATGACGATAGTGTAGATCTTGGTCTATAGTTGGTAAGATTGTTGGATGAGCCAGATTTAAAGAGAGGATACACTTTTGCAGTTTTAAAAGCTTCGGGGAAATAAGATTTTTCAATGCATTGGTTATAAATGTATGTTAGGGTATCTGATATGACAGTTGCAGTACAACGTAATAGTTTATTGCTAATTTCGTCGAGTCCAGATGTATTGTTATTTTTTAAGGATTAGAGATGATAACTGTAAACTTCACTGGCTGTTAAGAATAGAAGTCGTAAATGTTTAAAATTTAGCACATCTGCTATCAATGAATGTTTGTAGTTCAAATAAATCGCATACAAGAGATGATATAGACGATTTTAGAAAATTGATTTCTTCTGTGAAATTAGTACTGAAATGTGTGCTAGTGTATGATAGATTTTTTATTTGAAAATCAAAATCTTTTCTTTTATTTGCTAAATTACAAATTATTTACAAATTGACTTGCTGTCTGATTTATTTATAAAGTAATTGTTCTTCTCCTGTCTTATTAAATACTGACTATTGTTTCTTAGTAAACGGTAGGAACTGAAGTCCTTGTTTTTATGCGCTCGGTCCTGCTCTCTGATGACCTGCTATATTTCAGGTGTTGTCTATGGTGACCTGGTCTGATGTTTTACTCCCAGCTCTCTCATAACCTGCGATATTTCAGATGTTGTTTATGGTGACCTGGTCTGATGTTTTATCCCAGCTCTCTCATAACCTGCGATATTTCAGGTGTTGTCTATGGTGACCTGGTCTGATGTTTTTCTCCCAGCTCTTTCATGGGGACATGCTTGTCTAATAAATCTCGGAAGATCTTTAGCCAATACTCTATAGCTTCATCTAAGTCAGTTAGTTGGTATACGTATTTAAGAGAAGCTGCTTGCAAATCATTTAAGAATAATTCTAGGTTAAATTTTTGGAAACCTCTAAATTTCATACCGGTATGATTGTATTTTGGAACTATGTACTCCTTTCGCATCAATGTACATCATACTGAGTAATGATCTCTTAGCGAAGTATGAGGGATGTTACATTCTATGTTTTCTGGGTGGTCTATCTATCTATCTATCTATCTATCTATCTATCTATCTATCTATCTATCTATCTATCTATCTATATATATATATATATATATATATATATATATATATATGCTATAACAATGTGGATAATATTTCCGTTAGTCTAGCAGGTTTGGTGACAATAATGGAAAAAATTGTAGGATAATATAATATTGCACCAAGAGGGATTTGACTGTGATAAATCTAAGCTGAAATCACCAAGAGTGATTACATCTTTGAGACCTCGTCCATTATAGTTGTAAAGTGATCATACCACAGGGATGTTGCATTTTGATTAGGATACAGAACCCCAGTTGCTACTGAACTTTGTTTTGTAAATTTAACTTCAACCCAAATAGAATCAACCTCCTTTGATTCGAGGTCTTCTCTACGACGAAACTGAATCTGTGAAGATAGACATTACTAAACCTGTTTCTAGTTTTCTGACGAAAACTTTTCAGCTTTAACTGATCATACAAATAATTAAGCACAAATAAATAAATAGTTATAATCATTAAAGGCCACACCGAGCTCATTTCATGTTGCATTTGTTTTGAATTTCCTGGCCACAGACTCGATCATCCGCCCAATAACTTGCATCAGAAGCTGAATTCCCGATACGGAATTTCCTGTGATGTAAAATCGGGAAAATCAGATTGATCTGTTGTAAGAGATCCACACTACAAAGTTCAGTCAGCATAGGGATTATCTTCACGTCTTCGACACAGTTATTAAATGTATGTACGTTTGATTATTCACTGGCTTTGTTGGTCTTACATAAACTAAAAATTGAATGCAAAATTTCGGAATGCTTTCTGTTGTGATTTTTATGGTGCGAAGACTAACTTTTAATTTAAGCGTTGTTTTTTTTTTCTTAAAAATCCATAGCAAGTAAAACTAATATTTATAAAGACTTCTCATTTTTTAAAACCTCTACGAATCTTTTTACTCTGAAAAATAAGAATAACAAAAGTCACAACCAGTCAATTATAATAATTTAGCTATGTCAAGACTAATTTTAAAGTAATTTAGCTGTATCAAGACGAAAGTTATACTTAAGTAAAAGGAAAGAAGTTGAAACACAAGGACTGAGGTTAGTTTGGCTGTCTGAACAGTGAGAGCAGATGAAGACCGACCTATTGCAGCCAGACTTTCTCGAGGACACGGCACATGATAATAATGAAATGATATCCATACTTTTGAGAGTGGTGACTGAAACAAACGCATTATTTTGGAAGCATTTATGAGGTACCATACATATGCCCGCAACTTTTAAAGAGTTTCAGCTTTTTCAAATAAATGGAATTGTAGCCTTACATATCTAATATAGTTAGAATATAGTAAATCACAATGAGTAAAGAATTAGAACATAATGAATTACATTTTGAATATAGCCAAAATATAGTAAATAGCTATCAGAATGTAACAAATTGCAGCAAAATGTAAGAAATTATCATTTGAATTGAATGCATTGCAGTAATAATATAATACTGAATATAATCATAATGTATAAACTGCAGCCAGAATATATAGTTGCTCTTGACGTACCATTTTCTGACTTGTGCTATTTCATATTTACAATGGTATAATTGCGCTGCAATTCTCTATGTACATTTTCGATAGGACGAACTTGTATTTATTTCCTTTCTAATTATTAGTATTTAGTTAGTTGTACCAGTTATGTTTTTATATTCTTATTCAGTTACAGTAGTTATTTACTGACAACTCACTACCAAAAATAGCACTAAGATGGACACCACAGGGGAACAGAAGTAAGTGTAGACCAAAAGAGACATGGAGAAGAACAACAGAAAGGATGTTGAGCAATAGAGGGCTCATCTTGGTAAGAGCAGAAAAAAAGGCAAAGGACAGGCATTTGTGGAAAACCCTTGCGTAAGCCCCATGTGCCCTGTGCATTTAAGGTTCAGAGAGAGAGAGAGAGAGAGAGAGAGAGAGAGAGAGAGAGAGAGAGAGAGATTTATTGAATTTATCATATCATATTTATATTTGACTTACGATATATCCAAGTTATGATTGGCTCTTTGGAATGTGACCCAATTATTAGCCGAGGGGCCGCTTTTGTCAGATATTAAAAATAAAATATTGTTAAAACAAGTAGAAATGAGTACATCACAAAATATTATCAAAATATAGTAACATTTTGTCAGACTGTACTAAAAGGTAAAGTTGGAAATCAGCGCCACCGTACACGGTCTTTAAACTGTAAGCGCTTTACTGTCTGGTCAGCAGCCGACCAGAATCTGCCAAGTAGTGTCGCCATCAGCACCAACTCTGTAGCTAGCTGCGTCATTCGTCTTCCCTCTCAGAGCGTTATTCCTGAACCCCATTTTTTATTTTTTCTTGAGACTGGGTGGACCTAACGAGTCCCCGGCCCCGAATTATGGCGAGTGGAAACTGAAACTGGGTCACCTGGTCAACGAGCAATCAATTTAATGCGCTAAAGTTGTTCCTCAGCATGTAACAAATTCCATTCAGACTACAGTTACACTGTAACAAACTGCATTTAGATTACAATAATTTGCAGCATGTACATAAAACATATGGTATATTACGCTAAAAAAGCACTTAACATATAGCAAAAATATTGCTAAATATATTCAGGATATAGTAAGAATACCTTCAGTGTACACTTATAGCTCATTCAGTGTATATACATTCAATATATATTCAGACTACATTTAATGTACACTCAGGCTATAGTCTAAATATGGTGAAAATACATTCAGAATATAGTCAGAATACATCCAGTATACATTCATAATACATTCACTGTTTACTTAGACTATAGTCTGGATATACTGGTAGTTAGAATTCATTCAATATACACACAGAATACATTCAGGATACACTCAAAACACATTCACTGTACACTCAGAATATAGACAGAATATCTTATCTTATCTTATATCTTATATCCTTCCCGTGCCGTTAAACATCACATGGGGCTGGCAAAGTAGTTCGCCAATTTTTCCTGTCTTCAGCGAGTCTTTCAACCTCATCAAGGGATTTTATGCCTGTTAATTTGGCCTCTCTTAATAATGTCCTCTTCAGAGTTTCACATGGTCAGCCTCTTTTTCTTCGGCCTGTTGTGTTCCACTTTATAGCTGTTTTGGGATTCTCTGATCATTTCTTCTCATCAAGTGCCCAACATATGTCCATCTCCTTTTCCTGATCATCCATGAGACTGGTTGTTGTTCAGTCATCTGTCTTATCTCTGCATTATTCTTAACTTCATTCCACTTGATGCCAAGAATTTTCCTTAGGCATTTGTTTTCAAAAGAGTCTAATTTCTTGTCTATTTCTTAAGTTGCTTTCCAGCTTTAGCATGCATAAATGAGAGTGGATAGTACATTTGAATTGAATAGTCTTAACTTGGTTTTTGTGCTTATAACTTTTGAATTCCATATGTTCTCAACGTTCTTGAAGATCGATGCTGCTTTTGCAATTCTGATTCTAACTTCCTTTCTAGTGTCACCATCCTGGTCTATGTAGCTGCCAAGGTATGCAAATTGATTGACTTCTTCAATATCTGTTCCTTCTATGTGTATTTTTCCATTTTGATTAAGGGACATTTTCATTATTTTTGTTTTGTCCTTGTTAATTTCAAGTCAATTTCAAGACAGGATATAGTCAGAAAAAATTCAATGTACACACAGAATATATTCAAAGAACAACGAGGATATATTAAAAATATGTAGAATATATTCTGAACACATTCATCTTGCAAATTTACTCTAGAATATATTCTTGTTTGTCTGCTTACATACACA